>PVKA01005241.1:0-45947 GCA_004027165.1 Ctenomys sociabilis
TACACTCTATACCAAAAATTAAGAAATATATTATATTCATATAATTAGAATACTCAAAGTAGAAAGGGATAGCAATACTTATTCAAAGATTTAAAAGTTCTGAATTTAGTTAAAATTACAGCATGACATTTCCAAGAAAAATAAACCTACTTCACAAGAAATTTGAATAAAATCAAATCAGGATACAATAAAATGAAATAGACCAGACCTAATTCACACACCTACAATATTTAAATGGCAATGGAATAACCTCTGACAAAACTAAACAAAATATAGGATACAAATGAAGGACCATTTTTTTATCTGTATATACAAAATAGTTACAATAGATATTAATCTACTTTCTTTTGACTCATTGAGAAGATTTGTACTAATAGTGTTTGGACATCTTGTAATATGAATAACCATTATGAAGACAACTATATGCAATGTATTAATTATTGAAACTGTCCTATTGGGGCCAGGGAGATGGCTCAGTAGAATAAATGCTTCCCTGGCAAGTACAAGAGCCTGACGGGGTTTGACCAAGAAAGAAGGAAAGAAAGAAAGAAAGAAAGAAAGAAAGAAAGAAAGAAAGAAAGAAAGAAAGAAAGAAAGAAAGAAAGAAAGAAAGAAAAACTCAAGGCTAATGTAGTTAAATGGATGCAACTACAGGCCATACTCATAAGTGAAACAAGTCAGACCCATGTATTGAACATTGCATTGTCTCACTAGTGTCAGAACTTAAAAGTAGTAAATAAAATCTGAAATCTAACACAGAAATCTTAAGTTCCCCTAAGAGAATTTATATGTACTGCTATTGTTTTAAAATTATCTGTTGAAGAAAAAACATAAATAAGTGTATTGAGCTTATTGAGATTTTCAATAGAAAATAAAGATACAAATGGACATCAATAATAAATAATAAATGACAATTTTGTAATATTAAATTCCAATTTAAAATTTCAATATAAAGCAGATCTTGGTTTCTAGATATCATGAAACTTAGAAAACACAGCTGTACTTTGAAATGTCAGTCTTGGAACCACAAGTATAGAAGGTGAGCCCGGGCCTTTGTGCTGTGCAAGATATATGAAAACCCTTCATGATTAAAGTCTTAGTTTCTAAAATGTATTTAGTACATAGTCTATAAGCTCTCACTACACAGATCTGACTTGTAGTGATTCTCCTGTTTTCAGCCTCCTAAGAATAGGATTACAGGCGCATACCACCACTCACAGTCTCTGTCATGGCTCAACACTCCCCAGGGGCACAGCATGCCAGGATCAAGCCCCAGACTCCTGCATCTGCCTGAGCAGGCACTTTCATCCTCTGAGCTATCCAGCTGGCCCTCTAAAGCTATTTGTATGTCCCCTGACACAAGGAATCTTACAGGTATCAGTTTGAAGGAATCAACCATGAATATATCTAAGTTAATATGTGTATGGAAAGTGCCAATGCACTGCCACAAACAGTGGGAAAGTGTTCCTTCTCCCCCCCAGCCACTCCAACATCTGTTAATTCACTAGCCATGCAATTTACCACTGTTCAATCTTGGAAACAGCTCAAATGCCCATCAACAGAGGAATAAATAAAAATGATGTGATATTTGTATGCAATGGAGTGTTGGATATAAAGATAAACTCGAGATTTTTATAGGTAAATGGTTCAACTAGAGAACATACTCAGAAGTAAATTAACTTAGACTCACATGTCCAAATACCATCTTGTCTTACTGGTATAGTAACCTGAAAGAAAAAATTGGATTTGAAAGGTACAATGAACACCATGAAAGGGAAGGAAACTGTTCAAACAAAGGAACAACTGGGATAAGGGAAAGGATGAAAGAAGAAAGAAAGAAAGAAAGAGAGAGAGAGAGAGAGAGAGAGAGAGAGAGAGAGAGAAAGAAAGGAAAGAGAAATTTATATATATATAAATTTCTGCTTGACAGGAGCAATTAATGCTTGAAATGATTTTCTCCTTTATAATTTAATAATCTTTTGACCAATCTTGTGCATTTATATCTGGTAACCTCAAAAATTTTCTTTTAATTTTAGGGAAGGCTCTACAGGGTGTTCAGGATCTCACCACTAGATCAGATTTGCAGTCATCCACCTGTTGACATCCTCCCAAGAGCTGGGCCTATAGGTGCAGGCCCCCATGCCCAGTCTCAATCTATGTCTCAGCGCACCCAGGCAGCAGGGCCAGCACAGCAGACCGAGGGATTGATCCCCTGGTCCCTGCACCTGCTTGCTGGTGCTTTAATCCACTGAGCTATTTGGCCAGCCCTTGAACAACTAATTTGAAGACAAATATATGCAGTATGACAAGCATTGTTGAATTCCTATCATTTTATTTAGTGAGATTCTGTACTTTTTTTAATTATGCTTTTCAGTCTCTTTAAAAGTAAAAAAAAATTCAAAGTGACAAAAGAAAAATGAACAATACCTGTAATCTAAAATAGCATATTTTAAATACATTGTCCTTTTATGATGACATTGACCAAAAAGTCCTGCTTCTTGAAAAACCAAGTACATTGAAAGTTGGGCAGGAAAAAACATGCAAAACCCCTGGAAGTAACCATGAGAAGGCACATATCATACAGGATTGAGTCTTGTGAAAGGAACTGGGTGCAATCCCTGTGTTTCTCTTTTTTGATTTTTACAGACCCTATAATCATGCTCTCCTTGGTAATGCTGAGACCTGTGAGTGTGATGGAATGATAGAACATTACTCCTGGGCTTTGATATGGAAAAAATGAGGAACTTGCACCTGCTAGTGAACCTCCAAATCTGTTAATTTTGACTTAGCAATTCAAAATAGGGACAAAAAGTTTGGCTGTTATTCCAAATGAGATCAGAAATGAACCCTCACGCTCTAGCAGAACGTACTGCTAGGCTGAGAATTTGTAAAATATTTTAGATCCTGATAGAAAGCCCAGTGAAACTGTCTCTAGATTCCTGACCCATTTGCAGCATAATAAATGTCTCTTTCTCAAATCACCAAATTGATGGGGAGAAGATAGGCAGTGATAGAAAACAAGTATGAAAGAATTGCCAAGGGATGACTTTCTCACTCATATGATTTGTCCATGGGCAATTTTGCAACTGTGTCTACCTGAATCTAATGTAGAAATACTTCTGTTATTCCAGCCTGAAGATTAGAGGATATAGTTTTTGAAGGAAGGGAGCTAGCTGGTAAAGTGGAAATTTCTATATATAAAACATGTTGACTAGCTCCTGGAATGCACTCAGTCCTAACCTCCAGAATCTCAGAAACATACAAGGTTTGATCTGTTGCCTAAGAGGCAGTAATTACTATCCAGTCAATATAGGTGAATGTTAAAATAAAATATTAATACCCTTCATATGATGGCGTCAGAATTTCTGTCCTGCGTGAACTATTCAAAACATCCAGGATACAAGCTAAAATTTCAAGACTTTATGAAAAACCAGGAAAGCATGGTTAATTTGGGACTGAAAAAGTAAGTGAAGTCTGTGTTGACCGAAATATTGGAACTGTCAGAAATAGACTTAATAATTTCTGCATGCGTGGTGGCATGTTAGAATATTATTAAGGTAAAGGAAAATGTGCTTAGAAATGACAAACATACAGAAAAATAATCAAAAATATGAAACTGCTTTAAATACAACTGGAAATAATTACAAAGTGTACAATACTTTTTAAAAACTTTATAGGATGAATTTGGAATGAATATAATTGAAAATATTGTAACCTTGAAAGTAGATTGTTGGAGATTGCTGGAAATTATATGATATGAAGCAAAAGAGAAAAGATTGTTTTATGTAATGAGTAAATATACCAAGACATAGATAATAATAAATCTCTGAAATTTCTAGTCCTTTGAGAGATAGCGACATAATGGTGAAAAATAATATTTGAAAAATAGTAAGACTAGTTTCCCAAATTTTGGGTGAGATATAATTTGCAGATTTAAAACCTCTGTCAATTATAAAATAAAACATGACTTAACCATTCACAGTGTAGTTATATTGCGAGGAAAGAAGGTTAAAGGAAAACCTTAAAATCAGACACAAGTAAGAAACAGTAATATAAATGACTGATCCCATAGTACTTGGGACAATGAAGAAAAGAGAGAAAAACAATACCTCAAAAATACTTCAAAAAAGAGTATGTTCTCAGATTTTTATAGTCTGAAAGCATCCTTCAACATAAAAATAAAATAAATACTTTTTCTATTAAAATAATGTAAGAGAATTCATCAACAGAGAGAGTGGTAAAGATGTTCACCTTGAAGGAAAGTGAAAAAGCACTATAAATCAAAGAGCATTTCTTTAATTTCTTTCAGGGCCAAATAATGCTATAAAAGAAAATATAGAGAGAGAGTAAAATAAGTACAAAAATGTGAATATTTGAGATCATAATTCAAAGAAAGGCCATAAATGTTTGTTAAAATAGTGGAAATTTTGGAGTGGTGGCAATTTTTTTGTATTTTTGTGGCAATTTATCTGCGTATGCCCAGGTACCTCCCCAGAAATATGGAAGCAGTAAACACTTTCCCTATAGTGGAGAGATGCCTACATTTCAGGGTTATCCAAGTGAGCAAACTGTTGGTCAACAAAATGAAATTTATGACCTTTGTACCCGATAAAATTGTGATGGAATATGTATTTTTTTAATATTATATGAGAATTTTCTTGGCTTGTTTTCCAAAGATTTTTTTGTAGTGTTTCAGTATCTCTCTTTCATTGATAGAAAACGCAGAACAATTAGGATGAAATAGGTTGGACCTAGGTTGTGATAACTCCAAAATGGGATATTTCTGTTAGACAGCTAGCATGTATGGGCCACGTCAAGAGAAAACAACTATAAATGTAACAGCAAAATCAGTGTGATAAATTATCATTTGTTTCATTAGTTTTGCTCTAGAGAAATTAAAGGGACTGAATAATATGATTGAACAATCTTTAATTGGGTTCTGAATCAGGAAAAAGACTTCTAAAATTTGTATCTATAAGACATTTCTTTGTGGATTATTAAACTATGTATTGAAATTATTAGCTTTATTAAATGTGACAAATTATCTTGTTCATATAGAATGGTACCCATATTTTTAGGTGCTGTCTCCTAAAGTTTAGAGGTGAAGCACAATGAGTTTTAAACTAAATTTTATCATGTGAGAAAATATGTTAATGTAGTGAAACATGTTTTTGTAGTTATAAAATGTATATTGAGGAATTCCTAGATTTTTTTTTTTCTCTTAATACTAACATGAACACTCTGGAACACAAAACAAAATAGAAATTTAATCTGTTTTACAACTATTCATAACTTATGACCTGGAAGTTCAATTATTGGTATAATAAGTCTCTGGTTTATGAGCAAGTTCTGTTCTGTGAGAATATTCATCATTTGCATTCATTCATAAGTCTCCCAACATGAGTCTTACATACCTTTGACACAAATGTAAAGCATAAAATGCCACGCACAAAGAACTACTATGTATGGATGATTTTTTGCTGTTCCAATTACCTTAACATGGTGATGCAGCATGGGACAGTTCAATAACTAGCATACAGGACCTTGCAAAGAGTGGACTGACAAAAGAGTTACTCACCAAAGGAGGGAGGATAGCTAAGAGATGGTGGAGTAACATCTACGGTCTTTTCCCCTCTACCGAATTCTCCATCACAGTACTTTCACTTTCAGTTTTGTGGTTGCTGCTTTACGCTTCTCCACATCTCCTCCCCATCAGCAGTGATTTTTCTCCTGCTTCCAGGCATCCTGGGTGCTGGCTGAGCTCTGTGTACTTCACAGCTCTTCACTACTTCACTTCTCAGCAGCACAACGGTGCCAGTCTCTGGCAGAGACATTCCCCGCTTCCTCTATCTGCTCACATCTACAAATGTTTGTAATACAAGGCCCATTTGTATGTGGGACAGGTTACCACTCACGTTTCTAAATCAGAGACTTACTGTGTATCCTAGAGATATGTATCAATATTTTGCCCCCAATCAATGTTCAAAATTTGTACTAATAGTGTTTGGGCAGGACATCATGTCTGCATCTTGTACTATGAATAACCACTAAGAGTACAACAATAAGCAATGTATTAATTATTGTAACTGTCCTACTAATGGGTTTTCAAACTGTCTCATTGCTATTTCTCAATAAAATTAATAAAAAAAATTTGTTGTTATTCTGCGCAGTTATTCACTATGGTTTGAACACTCACCCCTTCCAAATACATCTTGAAATCCCATTGCTGTCCTAAGAGAATTATAAAGAAGTTAGAACTTTTAGAGGCAATTAGGCCTCTAAACAACGACATCCTCATGAATAAATTATACTAATATTTCTGTGGCCTGGTCTTTATAATACAGCAAGTTCAGCTCCCCTTTCTGTCTTCCTTTCACACTCTACTGTGTGATGAAATATCAAAAAGACTCTCGCTGATGCAAATCATTTACTTGACCTTGGTCTTTGCAGACTACAGAACCGTGAGTCAAAAAATATATATCTGTTATTATAAATGAGCTGGTCTCAGTACTTCTCTTATGAAAGCAAATGATACAATGAAACACAGATAATGCTGGATAATCATACAGTGGAATATTATACAGCATTACAATTAATGAAATGCAGCAACACACATTTACAAATAAAAATAAGCTAGAGTATCCAGACACAAAACAATATATGGTATTTTATTTGTGTACAAATTTGGTTGATTGATTGATTGCAGTGTTATCAATGAAACCCATTGCCTCACAATGCTAGCTTTACCACTGAGTCACAACCCTCAAATCCCATATAATGTGATCATATGAAATATAACGGCAATTTTTTTATAATAGAATGGTTATTTCCTTTTGAGAAGAAGGAAACAAAGACTCTAAATTTCTAGCAGCATTATATTTCTTGACCTATTCATGCTTTCTTTGATAACTCATTAGCACTATATTTCTAACATAAAGCTCACTTAATTCCATACCATCCTTTTTCTATATTTCAGCATCTACTTATAAGGATTAAAAATTCATATTTTCTTTCTCATTTCTCCCATCTTTTTCTAATATTAGTTTCTATTTCTCCTTCTCTTAGAATACTTACTTCTCAAACATCTCCACAGATCTGATAATGACTCTTCCTGGGATCCATCACTTGTTTCACAACTCATTTATGTACTTTTATTGTACATAAATATGTTATCATCTACATTAGGATCTGATGCTGCACATTTAATTGCTATTCCCTCATGTGTGTTCAGATCCTAGGTTCTTATATAACTTTTTTTCTAATATGCCTGAGCCAGATAGCCTTTATTTCATTCTAGTGTGATTATAAAGTCAATTCTAGGTGTTCCTGACCAATTACAAAATTTTGTCATTAGAGGAATTTAGGAATTGATAAATTATTTGGCTCTCTGGACGAACTGTTCTCAGAAAGATGAGAGGTTTTGGAGGAGTTCATAAGAGCTCTAGTCATAAAATGACAAATGAGGTTAGGTAAATGGCATTAATGTTCCAGAGGAAGCAGACCAGCAGGTACTGGATGGTGACTGACATATCTAGGTAGCGCTGTACTCAGCAACTGGAAGGCCAAGCGTGAAGAGTACTGGCAGAGTTGGAAAGTGCTTAATGAATATCTTCTACGACTGCATTAGAATCAACTGGACACAGACACTCGAGTTATAATTGAAAACTCAATTTTATCTCTAGAATAGACCCCTTGACCTAGGGGAAGTAGTTCCAGAGAGCTTGCCATTGTACAATTTTGCTGATGTGTATGAACAAGTGCACAGCTTTCTCATAAAAACAAAGTTATTTTTCTTCTGTAAAGGTCTAAAATATTAGCTGTAATGTGAGAAGAACTTAACTGAGCTTGTTTAATCTCTGTTCTCCACACAAATAATTTCTAAACTAAGCTTTTTAATCTCCGAATTCTGTTATGTTCTTGAATTCATCTCTCTGACAAGAATTTTCCCTAAATAAATAACGCCCAAATACTGTTAGCATTCCCAACTACTCCACACTGTCCACACAGACACATCTCCCACATTGCTTCCACTCATAGTATTTCTTCTATCATAACATACTTGCCAATCTTATTATAATTATTGAAGTTAGAAATTCATTAATTATGGTAATAGTCCATTATTTCTATTCCCATGGTGTTTTCCATTAGGATCACTGGTATCTATGGAAATCTAAAAGTGTTGCATGTAGGTATCTCATATGCATTATTTCACTTAATTTTTTGAATCTCCAAATATAAGTTACCACTTAGTTTGAGAGGTAAGTAACTCAGCTGGGATTGAAATACAAGGAAAGATAATTTCTAGTGTGTTGGCCATCTCTCTGTTTGCTCTTTTCATTGGGTAGCTTTGTTTTCATGCTTGAAATAATGCATTGAGGTCTACTTCCTTATAAATTACACTCTAGCTTGCTTTCATAATGTCCCTTTACTCACGATTTATCCATCTAATAACATTTCCTATTTGTCATCCACACTTTTCATTCTCAGGCTGTTACATTTAGGTCAAAGATATCCATCAAAGCATCATGTGTTTGAAAGGTGGTGAGAACACTGGAGCTCTGCACTTACCATGCGATTCATCCATGGAGAAGTTTGGGAGCTCAAAGTGCATGTAGCAATGGGAAGATGCTGGAGATGCCACTGGAGGTGTGCTCTAGAAGTGTGTGTTCTTTACCTCCAATATTTCCCTCTCTCTGCTTCCTGACCACCACTAGTGAAGAGTTCTCCTCTTCAATAGTGTTCTGCTGTACTCTTTCTTCCTTCAAGAGGGACAACCATTGAATGAACTCACCAGAACTGTTAGCCAAATTATACTACTTCTCCTTTAAATTGGGAGTGTCAGATGTTTTTTCCCAGTGGCAGGAGACAGGAAATTAACTAATTTGTACCTACAACTTAATGATTAAATGAACACATTTTACAGTGTTTTTTTGTCCTGGTGTGTGAATTAGTCCTGTTTAGCTATCTGTTCTTTTGTCCCCAAATGTATAAGTTAACCATCCTTTGAGATCTGCTAAATGACTTTCTAAGATAAAATCTCCCCTCATTGCTTTTAAGCAGAATGTTTTTTTTCTTTGTCTGTAACTTTATAGCATTTATGATTTTCCCAGCATATGATCTCAGTGTTTTTGTCTATTTGTTCTTCTCCCTAAGGAATATTTATATCTAAATTTCTTTGCACACTTTAGGGATCTATACAGTAAAAATGCATGCAAAAGGTAGAAAATCCAGAAATTATGATTTTACATTAAAGTATGACAAGATTTTACATTAATAGCAGGATTATAGAACCAAGAATATGTTATTATGCCTGGAGAAAGAAAAACCAAATTCAGCTCGTGTAAATACTAAAAAATGTTAACTTCACTAAAAGAAACATTTATCCTTTATCTGAAAAAAATTGATTCAAAAGTAGTAAGTAGGTGAAATGCTTGTAATAGCTCTTTAAAATGCTACATTTGGTAGTTTTTGTTGATTAGTTATTGATTTTTTTCTTTTAAAATGAACTTTCACAGATGACATTCATTGCTAGTGATCTTAGAAGGCTTAAGTAGAAAAAAAATCTGTAAAAAGTCTTTGAAATTGTAACCATAATTGCTTAGAGTGGCTTTTCTGAATAAGGGCAGAAAAATAGTTTAGGACAACTGTCTCTTAAATACTGAACATTAACTCTTCTTGATACCACTTAAAAATTTAACAGTAAGTGTGATAACACATGCAATTATTCATGGGCTAACACTGTCCATTAGTGCTATAATGCATTTCTAAATTTAGAATTTCCATCAATAATCCAATTTTAGACATATAGTGGATTTTCCTTGATTGTTCAAAAAGGAGAATGTTATGTCAGTTATCACATATTTCAGTGAGATTTCTGTAAGCATAGATATATATGTGCACTAAATCAATGACAGATTATTCATAAGGATGTTTAATACACATTTGAAATAATTCTTAACTGTTCTTTTGTTAAACAAATTTAATTCTTATGATCCAAATAATTAATTAGCAACATTTTATTTAGGTTATATAATTAATTATTATATATCCATGATACTATAATGATTTTATATATTTGGCACAGACTGCTTTTTATTATTAGATCATTTTTTTGTTTTGCTTCTCTGTTATTTCAGTCAAAGCCTATAACATTTTTGGGAGCTATATGTTTTCATATTTTATTTTATTATTCATTGATTGATTGACTTGGTACAAAGTCTCTCTATGCACCTCAGACTCATACTGAAACTCCTGTCTGAACTTCCCCATTTTTGGGATTACAGACTTGAGACATCACACCAAGTTTTGGTGGCTGGCGAAGTCTACAGTATGCAGCACAAAGGATCAAACCTCGGAGCTTAAGTTTTTCAGGCAGGCATTTAGGCTACTGAACTGTCTCCTCAGCCTCTCAGATTTTAAGAACATAATCATTCAATATCAATATAGTGAAATTCAATTATGTAGTATGCAGTGGTTGATGCATTGTCAACTTGAAAAGTTAAAAACTTAACTAAATCAGCTCAGCAATTCCATGCCCTAGGGCATGGAAGTCCCACCCTAGAGTATCTTGTCACTTACAGAAGACCAAAGGGAACTGAGGAAAGATGGAGGACTCCATTTGCTTAGAGGAGCTCCAGTCTTCCCACTCAGCTTGGATGTCATCTCCCGGCATCCAGTGCAGACTTTTCAGCCTCTGCCTTGGATCCTTGAGCCTCCTGATGTAGACTCATCAACCTTCCATCACAGACTCTTGGGCCTCCTGATGTGCACCTGGATGGAGCACTGCAGTGAGCTCCATACCTTGGACTGAGCCCTTCAATCTGCAGTGTGCAGCCGACTGCACACTTCCTGTATGACTCTGGCTGACCGTCCTAAGCTAATCTTATAATGTCTTATACATTTGTACCTCTTGTGTTATATCTGCTCCTCTAGTAAAACCCTGACTGATACACAGTAATACAGTGTAGAAATTGGGGAAATAGGCTGTCCAGAAGAAAATGAATGCTCAAAGAAGAGAACAGCCTGTTCTAATTCAGGAACATTGTGTCAAAGTAATGATTAGAATAGGAATGTTTCCGAGCTTGTAAACTGTCCTCAGAGGGGCCCTACAAGACAATGAATACAATAGACAAACAACATGGTTTATATAGAGACACAGCCCCAAAACCACATGCACTCTGAAGCAAGGCCTTTGTAAAATTCTTGGATCACGGGCACTTGCTAATAGCAACTGACTTGCTATTAGGAAGTGGGGTCAGGCAGCACGAGGCACTGTCACACAGCCTGGAAGAGGTTTTCCCTTTCCAGATTTCTTCCTTGCGCACTGTACTCCTTTGCTGCCAGCCCCCTCTGCCATGTACCTCTGCCCTAAAGCCAGCTGACTATGGACTTTAAAAAAGTAAGGTAAAACTATTTTTTAACATTCTTTAAATGTAGGTAGTGATATTTTGTTGCACCATTGAGACAAAAATAGGAAGAAAGTAACTATGAAAGCAGAGCACTAGAAGCAAAGATGAAGGTATAAACTCCAAGCAATATTCATTGATAAAGTTTCATGAAAGTGACACATGTAGCAGCAATGCTAAGATATAAATCGATCAAATGCTGGGAGTTCAGGAGGTACATAGGACTCTTTGTCACACTGCAAATTTTCCTTTATGAAAGAAATAAATTGGCAAACAGGTTAATTAATACAGATGGATCACAGGGCGCGCCTCAAAACTAAAAGAAGTGAGGTGGAAAAGAGTGAACAGGGGCTACAGAAGGTAATAATGTGGTAAAAATTATGAAATTTTTCTATCTGAGGGATGAGGACAATGAAAACAAGTAAATTCATGCCACTCCTTCACTAAGGGAGCAAATACAGAACAAAGCTTTTGTAAAGAAGTGAAGTAATTTTACTACAACTAATTTTGTCAAAATACACTTGTCTATAGCCCTATCTAGCAATAAAACCAGCAAATGATTTGAGTGAACAATAGAATTTTTTAAAAAGTCATCATATAGGTAAAAATTGAAGCCGCTGTATTAAAGTGGATTGCTAAAGGAAATGGAAATAGAACAAAGTTGAAATTTTGGGGACAGTTAAATTAAATCAATTTTGATGTAATATTGCACAATATATATCAATAAAAAGAAGCAGAAGAAAAAAGCAGCTATGTATTCTTTATCCATTCATCTGTTGCTAGACATGGGTTGGTTCCAAGCTTTAGTTATTATGAATTATGCTGTTATAAACATGAGTAATATGTACCACTGCAATATAAAATCTTTGCTTTTGGAGAAGATACTTAGAAGGAGAACAGCTGGATGAAATAGAATTTTTAATTTCCACTTTCTGAAGAAATTCGGAGTGATTTTCATATTGGTTGTACTAATTTACATCCCTACAGTCACTTTAGAATGTTCTCTATTCCTCACAGACTTGCTTTTGTTTGCTAATATTTGATATTTTTGATGATGGTCATTCATATTAAGGTAAAGTATAGTCTCAATGTTGTTTAACTTACAAAATTGGAGATATAGTCAGAGATATGGAGCATTGCATTATGTATTAATGGCCATTTGTATATGTGTGACGTGTCTATTTATGTCATTTTTCCATATTATATATATATAATATATATATAATATATATATAATATATTATATATATAATTATGTATATATATATATACACACACACAAACACACAAACACACACACACACACACACACACACACACACATATATATATATATATATATATATATATATATATATATATATATATATATGCTTTGTAGGGTGTTTTTTCTTGCTCATAAAAAGTTGGTGAAAATTTTTCCTATTATTTAGGTTTTTTTCACTCTGTTGGTTATTTCTTTTACTATGCAGAAGCTTTCAGTTAGATATGATCCCAGTTGTTGCTTCACAGATCTATTGTCCTGTGTAATCTGTGTTTGTTCAGAAAATCCTTGCCTATCACTGACTTCCATAGTTTTACTTATTTTATCTTCAACCAAGTTGCATGTTTGTGCAAGAACAGTCTTAACCTTATAACTCAGCCTTCTAACTTCTCTCTTAGCCATGCCCACCAACTGATTATCTTGTTGAGATATGTAGAATAGAAAGATATCAATACATACAACTATGTCATTTTTACTGAAATGTTTATCATCCCAGACATAAGAAAGGAAAAAAAAAAAAAACAAAAAAAACCAAGGTTTCGAATGCAGAAAAAAGATGTACATATTGTCTCAGTTACTTTTCTCTCATTGCTAGGACAAAATATACCACACTGCAAATTAAGGAAGGAAAGGTTTATTTAGCTCACAGTCAGTGAAGGTTTCACTCCACACTCAGCTGGCTCCAAGACAGCGTGGCACATGGCAGACAGCAGCAGTTCATGACAGGGGAATCAGCGAAAAGCAAGAGCCAAAGGGAGGAGCAGCAGCGGTGGGAGCTCGCAAGCATCTCTCCCTTCCTTATGTTGTATTCAGGCTCTGTGCCCTAGGACAGGCGTAGCACTCACTTCCATAACCCTTGCACTGGATCATGAATTCATCACAAACTCTAGGAGGCTTCCCCAGTGGCTTGTGGGTACAACTAGACACAAACCATGACACACATTATAATAAAGCTTGAGAGGTCCAAATAAATAATACCTGTTTGAACTCACTGTATACCTCAGGCTGCCTAAAATTTGTGTCTACGTTCCCACCTCAGCTGCCCAGCTTCTAGTATTATAGGAAAGTATCACCATGCCTGACAAAACACCTGCTTTCTTACCCAACAGTGAAACAAACTGAAAGAAAGAGGCAAGGGTTTGACTGATAAAACAGATTTCACAATCAGTATTTTAAAAGATGACTATATAGAATATGGCTTTTCTTATGCAACCAATGCAATTGGTCATTTCTGAGCTAATTTATTTATCTGCTTCTGGGAGAACTTACTAGCTAGGTGGTCACTGGTAAGCCTCATAGGTAGCTTCTGTTTATCAGTGAGAATAGTACTTTATTAAAGATCTATCTACAGAAGTTCCTTCAAAAGAGGAAAAGGCTGAGGCAATGATGCCTGGCCTTGTTTTTTAAACTCAAGGAAAATTACTTTTTTTCCAAATTAACTTAATTTTATATTTTATTTTACTTTAATTTTGTTTTGTTCTACATGTTTTCTGTTCTAGGAACTCATATCCTGAGTCAATGCTGCTCCCACTCAACCACATTTTAAAGTAAAATGATTGGAAGATTGGTCAGAGAGGCCAGACATGATAGTTGAGAAAATCTAATATGAAAGTAGAAGCAGCAGAGGCAGAAGCCCTTCTTGTAATTATTCTATTAAAATTTTGGGCCCATTTGAAACAATTAAAACAGCTTAGCAATTGGAGTAAAAAGCAAGTACCTAGATGGAACATAGATTAAGAGAAAATAATGAAGTTGAGAGACCAGACATTTTTAAGGAAAATAGAAATATGTTGAAAAAATGGAAAGGGAGGAGTGATGATGAAAAGAAGTGTGGAAAGTGTCTGTTGAATAGTAGTTTTTAATTGATAACGAGGGCATGTCCAGGAAAGCTTGGAAGATTTTCTCTTCAGTTAACCCCACTGGGGATGCAAGACACTGGGAAAAGCAATAAAGACAGATTGAACAAGGAGAGGCACAAATATCCCGAGATGAATATTCTTCCTGTGTATCACAAACATATCCTAATTTTTTTGATGAGCTAAGTCCAGCCCCTCATTGACAAGGTAAAATATTTGCTGGCAAAATGGAAACAGAACAACCTGGCCCAGATACACTATGAGCGCTAGGTAAATTGGCACATTTTTTTTCTCGTTGTTCCTGAGATCAAATGCACTGTTTTCAACACACTTACAGCTTCTTCCTGCTGTCTGCTCCTACTGGGTTGTGAAATTCCCTGTTAATGGTACAGTCACAGTGTGACTTCCCTACGTCCACCCGCCACCTTCCAAGGGACGAATGGCACAGCGATGAGCAGCTCCTTCCACAACCTTCGTACAATTAGCATGAGAAGCGGGCACCAAAATGTACCGAAATGGACAGTTCTTATTACTTCACAAGCATTCATTACTTTGACAGTTTTAATTTACTTGTCTGTTACTTCATCATTCTTAGACCAAGAGTATAGGTACATGCCAGTCCCTTGGTCTGATGTTTACATGTCATTATTTTCTTTATAGAGAGAAGTAGAATATAACTAACTGAGAATAACCCATGCCTTGCTTCAGGTTTTCTACTGATAATGGACACTGCTGAAGATCAAAGCTGTCATTCCTCAGAGTCTAATTCTAGTCATCTGACTCTTGATAATATTAATGTAAAAAAGTTAAAAGAACCCATTAGTCATATTGAAAGCTTATCAACAGTCAATAATGCAATGTGCTAACTCATCAAGATTTCTATTCTGATAAGTATAATTAATTTTTCCATCACTTAGAGAGTGTGTAATTCAGTTTACTGTGATGTTCCTTAAAGGATAATGAAAATGAACATTTTACAAATAAGATCAAATACATGACTATGTTTCTGATTTTCACATCAAGTAGAGTACTCTAGAAATACTGCTGTTGCAGCAAAATAAATTGTCTTTCATGCATAGAACATCTCTGAGTTCCTAAGAGTCTCAGTTGGGCTCAAATCATGCCCTGTGCTGCCTCATAACCCCCTCCAGCCCAAAATGAAAGTAAGTTATATACGTATTTATAACCGGATAAAATGAAAGGACAGCAAAGAACAACTAGAGAAATGAAGAGAGGAATATGTAGTTGAGTTATAGAAATTGAGTAAATGCCACTTTTTATCAAATAATGACTGGCTTCATGACCTTTGAGAAATACATATGTGAATAATACATCAATTTCTTTTCTGGTTTATTTCTGTCCCTCACTCCAATTTTTAAATAATGAAAATATGTTAGTCAATACAAGATACCTAGGCATTCTCTCTAAAGAAGCAATTTTTTTTTTAACAAGTAAGTTCCTTACAAGACAGCAATTTCCATGTGCTGTTCATCCTGTTCTTTTTGCTTGCTTTTAGAATTTACTAATTGGAGGACTTGAACAAAATGGGATATTTCATACTAATGAATATTTTTAATGCTATTTTTATAAGGCATGGCACATGGAAGTCATGTATTAAATAATTCCAGTAACTATTTATAATCTATTTGCCTTTTGAATATCATAGTTTATGAGATTCATCTGTGGTTCCGGCTTTCTTTGTTTTGTATTTCTTCTGCCATTTTGGATGGATTTAGCTTGGAGAATAGTAATAGAAAAATCAAGCTCTTTTAACATTTCAATATTATGACAAAATGACAAACATGTTTGTGAAGTATTTTTCCTCTTACTGATTTATTTGACTAATTTGCCTTATATATCCAGATTGCCATTTCTATACTCCATAAGCAGAATTGAAATGTTTAAAAATGCAAGTCATAGGGAGCTCTCAGGGATAAGTGAATTTCTCTTAAAAATTGGTGTGCTAATTTTTTATGGGACTAAAGCCATCCTTTGTTTTCCAACAAATGTAATTTTTTAGGGAAGGAAATGAAGCCTGCTTGGAGATGTTCCTTTCTTTACAACAGTAACGCATGGATACATTTGTGATGTCTAAGAGAGGCCTTTGCGACAAGGGAATGAAATATTTAAGTAACCCCATCTACCAGCAGAGGTGATAATGGAAATATCATATGTTTGCACCACACAGAACATGACATAAGAACTTATAAAACTATACTTTTCAAGCACAGTTACTATGAAGTGATGGTTTCTGATAGGTGAAACCCAAAGTGATCATCTCTGTGAATGGTGACCAGACAGGGTGTATTTAAAGGAATTTTAATAATATGCTTAATAATAAAAATTTGCAAATAAACGTTTTTTAAAAGAGCTTGAAGTTCAGAATGAATGTATAATGTTCAAATAATCACGGAGGTTGATGAGTAATATCACCAAATTTAATAGTGATTTCTGAATGGAATGGGAAGTTTTAAAAATTTAGAAAACCAGCCCTTGGCCAAAATTTGAGAGACATATAAAGATGAAAGAATCTCTTCAGAGAGATACACATCTCACAAGTGTTCTGACACTTTGGCTTTTATGGTTGAAGTTATTCAGACAGCAAGATGGAGATACAAAATTTTCTTGTTTAGAAATATTTATCATTACACATACAGTATCTAACCCACACGTGCTCTATTCCTATAAGTGCTTAAGTACATATGCACATAAATGTGCATTTATCTTCAGACATAACTACTCAAATAAATATTCATATGTACCCATGCAATATGAATACACATCTATATATTATTTATATACATGTTCAGTAAATGGCTTTTTAATACATGCATACAGGACCTGTAGAAAATACAGGTGGGTCTCATGATGTGTCACTGTTTGCTCCTCTTTCCCAATTCCAGTAAATTTTCCAAATAAATTTTCAATCATTTTCAAAAACATTAGCACTTGACGCAAAATAATAACAGGTTTCCCAGACATTGAGAGATTCCTAAGAGTAAACCAAAAGAAGTGTCAAAATTAAATTTGGTGCCAATATAAAATTGTATTATTCATTTCACCTCATCTTTGTAGCAATCATCTCAGTGATTTTTTTTTACAGACATCAGGAAGCACTGATTTCTGCAATTATAATTTGCAGGGGCTGGGGGAAATGGCTCAGTGGAATAAGCCCTTCCCTGGCAAGTGTAAAGATCTGAGTTCAATCCCCAGTTTCACCAAAATAAATAAATTAATAAATAAAAATACAAGTTGCAAAAAATGAAATTTTAATACTGTATTTTAAAATGTGTGAATAAATATTTCAAATGGGACTTGCACTTTGTTGAACTACAATTTAGAAACTTTAATGTCAGAAATTAATATTATTTTAGAAAAATTATTCTGCCTTTAAATATAACTTTCAAAGAGTCTTAACTTTTTTTTTTTCTCTGTATTTTAGGAAAGGGTCTACAGGGTGTTCAGGGTCTCACTGCTAGACCTGACTCATAGTAATTAGCCTGTTCATAGCCTCCCAAGAGCTGGGATTACAGGCATGTGCCACCACGCCCAGTCTCAATCATCTCAGCATGCCTCTAGGATACGGCCGGGGATCAAACTTCTGGCCCCTGTGCCTCCTTGCAGGTGCTTTATTCTCCTGAGCTATTTGGCCGGACTTGACCCCTTTAGTCTTACTTAACATTTCTAAAGCTGAACCAATGATGAAGAACAGGGAAAGCACAGCGCTCTGCACTGCACTACTCTCAAACACTGGACATCAGCTTTGTAACAAAATTTTTTATTTCAGTGACAGTGTGTACAAACAAAGATTGTGCTTTGAGTTCAGAATAACAGGACTTTTATGTTTTTAGATTATGTTTACAGTAAAACATTGAAATTATTTGCAATTAATTTCTTAAAAAGCTCTTTTCAAATCAAAATTCTTTGCCCTACCTTTTTTGTTTGTTCATTTAATGCAGGATCTCACTATGCAGTTTGGGCTACCTGAAAACTGTATTCAGTATATTTAGTTGCCTGAAAACTGTATCCAGCACACATTCTGAGCTGAGACAGTGATCCTCCTGCATGAGCTCCCCACTGCTAGTATTTCAGGCATGCTCCACCATGTTCGTTTTGGTTCTGTGCTGGTACAGCATGCAATGCAGAGATTTGAGCTCTGGACCTTGAGCTTACCTGTAAGGAACTTAGCCCACTGAGCTATGTCCTGAGCAACAGCCTCCCCATCAAAATTTTTATTGACAAGAATCATTACAAACTTTCTCTTTGGAGAATCTGACTTCATGTATAATGAAAACTGGCACTTATCAATTAGCTGACTTCGTTGTAAATGAAACCAACATATTAGATAATTGCAGTTGTGGCTCTGCATGCTGCGCCAGCCCCACCCATGGGTGTGCTGAGCTGGCGATGGGGTCCTGGCATGGTAGCACACACCTGTAATCCCAGCATTAAGGAGGCAGAAATCAGGAGGATCACTACAGTGGGCTGTATAGTGAGACCTTGCACACACAAAAAAAAATTAAAAAACCTAAAAAAATTGTAGTTTCATGTTCTGTATATGTAGAGAAAAACTCAAAATTGAATATGAATGATCATTTCATAACAAGGTCCTTATTTAACTGAAATATCCAATTACCTGCTGTGGGTAAGACATAACCTTTCTGGAAAGTTACTCTTCTTAATTTGACTTGTCAAATACACATCTGTACCTTTGTAGGTTTTTCATTATATTATGCAGTGAGTGATATGATTAAATTTCATATATATATATATATATATATATATATATATATATATATACATATATATATATATGTATATGTATATATATATATGAAATGAAATTTCTTCAAATTAAATATTTAGTATGTGCTTTAAAAGGTAAACACGTCCTCTTCTTTTACAAAGATACAATAAATAATTTAAGCTCTACCACAAAACATAACAGCACTTAAAACCAAAATATTTCACCAAAACTTTGATTCCTTGCCCTAGTTCTCAGCACCAAATTACTGCCCAAATTTTTCTTGTATCCACATTATTGCAATTCTCCATCTTTACCCACTGTCTAGGGCAGGGTCGTCAAGCTTGTAAAAGAATGAGAAACAGAAGAAGATTGGCAGTGAAAGTGGTTAGCCCTGCTGGGGCAGTGCATTTTCTCATTGACATTGTCTATAATTTCCAGAGCATGACTATGATTACAAAAATGAAAAGCAAACCACTTTCCCTCAGCTTCCTTATTGCTTCCATAACCTGCTCAGGTAATGTGCTTTTTGACTTCCTGCGCTAGGCAGGTCTTCTCCCCTGCCCGCAATGACAAGATCCCGTAGTGACTTGCCACATTTTATAAATCAAAGCGCTAGCTGGCCACAGCATGGCTGGGCATTGTAGATAGCAGTACTCAGGGACAAAGACTCTTGAGACCTCGCCCGCCGTTATGCAGCGTCACAAAGAGCATTCCATGTCTGCCACTGTGGAAGCTCTCCGAATCTGTACCTAGCATGGTGTTCATCTGAGTGTATTCCAGAACAGGCTAAATGAAGAGAGCTGAGTTTTCAAAGATTTGCACTTTTTCACTAGTCCTTTATCTTTAGCTACCTGAAAATTGTATTCAGCACACATTCTTCTGTTGGTTCTGGAATGGTCCTTGGCAGAATGTGAAAGTATATACTTGAAACAAGCAAAACCACTTTAGACTATTTTTATGTGCAAATTTTGGCATTACTGCACTTCTTTATACAATGAAAAATCTATTAAAAATCCAAATAAACAAGATATGATCCTAGATACGTATTTTAATTAAAATAATTAGTATATGAGCATATTCATAAAAATATGCCTTTGGTGTCACCTTGAGCCTGTATAGGACAAGCTCACAAGTAGTCAAAATGACAAATGGAATAAACACAACGTGGTTTTGCTGTTGTTTCGTTTGCAAATTAATCCTAGTAATGATTCTACACTTGTACACTCAGTAAGTGAATAAAGACCTAGTATTGGCAGGTTCTAATAGCTGCGATAGTGACAAATTCTGAACTGGCAAGACAAAAGTTTCATTAAACCATGTATCACTTTCTCTTGTGCAGTTTGGGGACTTTTGGCTTTGTAAGCAGTATCTTTGTCAGTAGTCAGAAACATTCTTCCAAAAACAGCTACTCTCCTGTTATCTATTTATCCATCAAGTACATGTCTATCAGTCTACTGCCTATCTTACACAGTGAACTACTTTTTAAAATAATTTGGCCACCTGAGGCCACTTTTCCAGTCCTTTCGCATTCTCTATGATGGATTAGGTCTTAGAGATTCAATTAGTAATGAACTAAGATCGACTCTCACGCTGCCTCTTCTCCTAGGAAAGCTGGGCTTTTAGTTCGAAGTGAGTGGAGACCGCTTAGCCTCAGCAGTCTGAGCTTCGCAACTCCGCTCACTTTGCATTCGAATTGTACCTATGAAAATGTCAGTCTGTCTTCTCGTTTTGTTTACACAATAGAAGATAAATTGCTGTCCTAGAATAATTACAGGAGATATAACGATGGAGACATTTGAAGTATTTCATTTTAGTTTTATTTTGAGCAAAACTAACTATAAAAACAACATCCCTATTGATGTTGGAGCAAAATCAGAAAGGGTGAAATGAAATAACAAAGCTCAAAACATAGTTTATTGAGCCTCACCAGGTCCCCTTTCCTTTGTATTAAAACTTATATTTCAAGTCATTTTAATTTATCTGTCTTAATTTTTTTTAATCTAGTATCTTATACTTACTCTATTAACAGAGAAAGTGAAATCTAGACCATTGCTGAGGGACATTCCATGTTCTTTATTAGCAAATGCATTTATATTTATTTTTAGCATAGGGAAGACAAAAATCTATACAATTGAGACCAATTTTGATCAAAATTAAGGGAATGAAATACCAGAGCTGAGAGGTATACAATGATATTATTTAACATCTTAGAATTTTAGACAGAAGAATAGAAATAAACATATAGGCCAATGTCAGCAAAGACTTAATGATGAGGGGCTCTTGGTGGTGTTGTTGAGTGTCTAACACTGGGAAAATCATAGAAGCTATCATTTACAAACTCAGTAGCTTGACGGCATGAGTCATCAGACAATATGCTTTTGAGCATCATATGCACTGGCAAGTAAAACAAGATAGACTGAAATTAAGAATGCAAATTAAATTTGTGGCACAGTGCTCTGTTTCTAGGTTGTAACTTTGTATATAAAATCAAACTATCATTTCCCTGAATGATAGAAGAAATATCTATCTAAGATTACTGCTGTAAGCATATGTGAATTAAAAGCTCAGTAAGATCTTTGCTTGGGATTACCCGCTTATACTTTCACTACTCTCAATATTTTGACTGATTAATCACCATTAGATTCCACATTCTCAGCTAAAGAGACACCCAGTGCTGGAAAAGCCCCCATATTGTACTAAATGACAACCATTATATTTTCAGTTACACAATATTAGTACGTTCAACCAATTATTTTCTCTAGCAACACATGGTTTATAAATTATGCTAAGATCTCCAACACTTTACAGATCTCAGTGAAAGATCCTCAATCGTATTATTTGACTCCGACAAATAAGATATTTTCAGCACCACAATAACAAACGAAGTTGTTTTCTTTCTGGAAAAAGGCTCTTTGAGATTCTAGGCTTGATGTAGGCAAGAACAGGGCAACATATACTTTTACAGAATTCTATTATCCCTTTGACACCCAGGGAGGAAATATACTAGAAATGGTTTCTGCAAGGTAGAGAAATATGCATCACAAGATTTTGCTTTGAAAAATGTCTTCATTCAGTTTGAGCCCAATGTTCCCTGAAAGTATGCATGCCTACTTAGCTGTTAGAGCTTTCATCACCCAGGCTTTTGCTGGAATGTGACTAGGAAACAAACAAATAAAACAAAAAGGAATCATATGGGCCTAACATTTTTTATTTTGCAAGAGAGTTTAGTAGAGAGGAGTATTCATTACTTTTAATAAAGACGACTACATGGTAAGCCTTTCTAAAACTTAGGTAAAACCGTGTATGTTATCTTTCTCTCATTCTCTCTCCCTTTTTGTTACCTTTCTCAAGAGAAGTTTATAAGTATATAAGGAAGATGCTTAAGCAAAAGTGAGTTTATTGTTCCAAACATGTTTTATGAAATAGCTAAACTCAACAGGAGAAGCTCCTCATTGTTAATCAGAATATGCTCCTTGACAGTGACATTTGCTAGCCAAAGAACTAAACACAAAACTGAAATCTTTAATTCACCCTCACTAGGAAATGATGTAATGTTGAGTAGTATTATATATGAGACCTGATCAAAATATAAAGCCAATGCTAATTCTTTTTAATCACAATATGACAAATAGAATTAATTCTCTTTAAAATACCACCCTTGACTTTGAACACACTTCTTTTATCGCTCTAGAAACTTTCTGAAGCAGTTCTGCAAGTCCTCTTTTGTGTCTTCAAAATGTTTAACAAAAACTATGCTGAATGTCTCTGGTATGCACCATTCAAAAGAAAGACAACTGCATAAAAATATGGTGGCTGGCCCTTATCCATCCTATTCAGCACATAAGGCACCATCTGACATTTGCCTCTGGCATCCAAATGATCATGAAAGCCACATCCAGGAGGCAGTCACAGCTATGCAACCACAGTCAGTGGTGATAGGAAACTTGGAAAACTGCTTTACAAAGTGACAAGAATGATGACATAAGTGTTTTGAAGTGGGAAAGAGCATTTTCAATTAGATTAGTGGCAATTATGTTTTTGCATAAACTTGTTTGTTTGTTTGTTGGTAGAACTGGGGACTGAACTCAGGTCCTTGCCCTTACCAGGCAACACCTTATTATACTGAGCTGTCTCCCCTCCCCAAACATATGTTGCATTGGCCAGGAATCAAATCTGGGCTTCCCACGTGGCAGGTGAGAATTCAACTATTGAACCACCCATAAGTTATGCTAACTTCCCATAAGCTTTTAAAAAATGTTTAAAAGGGCCAGATGAATAACTCAGCAGATTAAAGCACCTGCAAACAAATGTGGTGGGCAGGGATTTGATCCCAAGGCATGCTGAGAAAGCAACTGAGACTGGGTGTGGTGGTGCATTCCTGTAATCCCAGCACTTGGGAGGCTGTAAACAGGAGAATCACAAAGAGTCTAGTACTGAGACCCTGATCACCCTGTAAACCCCTTCCCTAGAATACAAAATAAATAAATAATATAAAATGAAAAAATAAACAAATATGAAGGAAAATATGAATTTGAAGTCTCCTCTTGTGGAAGAAAAACTTTTATAAGAATAGTGCCAATTGAAACCAATAGGTCAATGATATTGATTTCGTAACAATTTCAATTATTAGACATGAATTTAAACATTCCACAATTATATGACAGTAAAATACTAATTGTGAGGATGATCATAATGCATTACATTATATTCATAAGAATTATAACTTATAGAATATGATATGTATATATGATCCTGTCATATAAACATTAGAGACCATACTTTTGTTCAGAGATTAGAAAATCTTTGTGAAAGGGAGGTTTTCATGGTTAAGCTTCCTATTTTATATAATCCATTAAATATGTTCCCTTGAGCACACAGAATAATCTTCCTTGTGTTTTTGGTTAAATAGAGTTAAATACACTAGAAAATACTTCCATAATTGATATGATGTTACATAATTTTAGAATTCATTGTAGCCCTTGATATGAGTTAAATGTAGATGGCAATTAAACCATAATCACTAAAATCAACCTGATTTATATAAGAACTTTTCTCTGTATAGAAATTCAGGAAGACCCAGCCAAATAGTTTAGCAGATTAAAGTACCTGCAAATAGGCCTATCATGGTACCCCTAGCCTGCTGTGCTGTCCCACCCGTGGGGTACACTGAAGTGGCAATTTAGACTGAGCTTAGTGGCACTTGCCTGTAATCTCAGCACTTTGGAGACTGCAAACAGGAGGATCACTACGAGTCCATCTAGTGATGAGACCCTGAACTTCCTGTGCACACCATTAGACCCTTCTCTAAACTCCAGAGAGATGAAACAATAAAGAAAGTAATTCAGTGAAATTTGAACTAAAATGGATTAGCTTGTTCTGGAATGTGTATATTTTAAGAATTAATCAGTATCTAAAGAATCAGCAGCTCCCAAAGGTCAGCTTTGATATAAACATGAGATATATTTAGATCAAACTGTGGAGCAAGTAGTATGCTCTGTTATATTTTAATCCCTCTAGAAATTCAAAGCCTGCAAGCGTGTAGGGCAGGATTTACTCGAGTTTCACTTTATAGTTGGCTTTCCCACTCAGTAGCATTAAGGTGCAAGCCCCAGAAGACAGAAGCCAGATGAGATGAGCTCATCTAAATGCACCTCAGTCACTCAGGTTTACATAATAGCCACTGCCAAGATAATTTCGGGTTTTCAACATTTGTTAGCATGGGTAACAAACTAGGCCTTAGCAACTCTGTGAAGTCAGGACTTGACACAAGTGCAAACTAATTTGCACAGGCTCAGAAAGAGCAGCCTCAAAGAACTTTAATAATATAAGTTTTATTTGAACTCTGCCATCAACCTGCTTTATAGAAGTTAATTTCTACCCTCAGTTTCGAAAGACAAAGATTAATTGACCCTCTTTATCTGAGGGTTCTTCGATTACAAATGTGCTTTTCTCACCTATATCTTCCATCAGAGATGGTGCTTTCTCAATAAAAAAAAAAATGTGCTGAAAGCCAGTGCTTCCATTTTTCAGAGGAGCAATATGTGGTTACAGGTTACTGCTTTAGTAGAGCTATTATTTTTACTGTCAACATGGCTGCTGCCTGAAGATGTTTCCTCAGGTTGAATGAATTGTATGAACAAACTCAACATCCTACCGGATGTCCTCTCACCCTCAAAATATGTCTCAGTGACAAAAATAAATAAATGTTAAATAAATAAATAATCCTGTTGTCAGTTTTGTTTTTTTTTTTTAAGGACAAGGTGTATAGGGTCTCACTGCATAGATTGGACTCATAGTGATTCTCCTGTTTACAGCCTCGCAAGTGCTGGGATTACAGGCAAGCACCACCAAACCCAGTCTCAATCACTGTGTCAGTGTGCTCTGGGGGTGGGGCCAGCACAGCAGGCCAGGGGGTAGAACTGCCAAACTCCAAAACTCCCAAACTCCTGGTCTCTGCCTTTGGCTTTAATCTATTGAATTATTTGGCCAGCCCCCTGTTGTTAGATCTCTTAAAGGAACCCAGAGAATGAGACGCAACCCTTGATAGGTTCACAAATATTGTTCAGTGATAGCAGAAAAAATGTCACAAGATCCCTGATGAGACTCTGAAAAGCAGCAAATGAACTCTTCAATATTCAGCCCCGTGTCACCTAAAAGTCAAGAAAAAAAGTTATTCAAAGATATGAAAACAACCAAAATCTGAATTTAAAAAAGCTATATTATCAAAGCTAGTTATTATAAAAGCTATATTATAAAAGCTTGGTAAATATGTTACTTGCCTATATTGCAGAGTCAGCTAAATCTTCATTCCTGAAGGAGTGAGCTGAGGTGAAAGCAGAAGTGGGGTCAACACTAAAGTTTCAGATTGTGCTTTCACTTAAAATTAAGACTTTTAAGTTCTGTTTTGATTTCATATGGACCAATGGTCAAGTTTCTTAAAATGTGAAAAGAAAAAATGAATTTTTATAAAAGTTTATAGTTTAAAACTGTCCTATGTTCCTTTTTTCTCATCATTATTACTAACTTCTACTTAGCTTCAGGGATACACACATGCAATGACCTATCAGGTACCTCTGTCTTATCAAGTTCAGATCTTTTTACCTTTTAATAATAGATGCACAAGTAATTTTATTTGGCATATACATCTTCATAACTTAGCTGCATGTAATTTCCTGTTCAATGTTGTAGGGTGAAATGTATCTACTGTAATTAATTCTTTCTGGTGCTTAATGCATACATGTTATCGGGTGGTTAATACATACATGTTATCAGTTTAGTTGCTTCTAACCAAAAGATATGTTGAGATCCCAACTAATATGCATTGGGTGAGTTTATTTGAAGACAGAGACTAGACAGAACACCTTGTGCTAGTCAAGGATGAGATCAGGATTATGCAGTTGAATGCAAAGGGATGGTAAGAACTCTGAGTGACCCTGGAAAGTAGAAGAAAGAGTGAAGTAGACCTTCCTTTAGGAGATCCCAAAGAGTGCAATGCTCCCATCATCTCAGTTTGCACATCTAGCTTCTCAATGACTAGGCAATGCATTTGCAGAGTAGGGGCTTCTTTTCTGACAACTTGCTTACTTTGGTACAGCAGATCTGGGACACTGACATAGTTAGCTAGAGAAAATAAAATTGTGCTTAATATTGTGAATCTAAATGTTTTTCATCTTCCCCTGTGTCATAAAATTGTCCTATTCAATGGCAATAAACTGTAGCTACCTTCCCCAAACCACCTCAACAATAGAAGGGCCAAGCTATCTGTTTTGATTAATGTAATAATCTGGTTCAAATTCTAAGACATAAAACTAATCCCAAGATAAAATCTTAAGTAAAATCTTTTAATAAATGTTCAACATTTCAGCAATTGCTACATCACTGTAAATTTTATATCTAAGAGTCAAATGTGGTTGCTTAAGACTAAGGGACAAACACATGCCAAGCACAGTATTTAAACTATAAAATTAGGATCATATATAAGCAAACTACTAAACCAAATATGCCACTAAAGTCAGATCTGATGAAATTCTGTTATGTGATCTTGTACATAGTGGCAAGCTTGGACAAGCCAATTGCCTAAAAACAGATTATAGAATGGGATTCAGTGTGACAATACAGTTACATAAATTGGGCTAAAACAAAAACAGTACACAAAAATATTTTAGATACATTCTTCCCTGGGTTATTGAATACTGGAATTATACAATTCTGAACAATATCTGGCTAATATTCAGATTACCTTTACTTTTTAATCCCTCTCACAGACAAAATCGATAATTAACTTACAGAACTCACCTTACAAAAGAAGAGAAGACTTAGGAAGTCAGAACATTGCCATAGAGAGATTATTTTTCTACTTTCCATCACTTGTAGATCACCAGTCCAATTGTGTTCTTGCTAAGTATAGATTGGCAGCAAATCATCTGAAATTTCCAATACACAGTTGCTCTATAATTTTATTTTATTTTATTTATTTTTTAGCTTTTGGCAGAACTGGGAACCGAACTCAGGCCCTTGCACTTGCCAGGGAAGAGCTTATTCCACTGAACCCATAGTTGCTCTCTGGCCCCTAGCTGCTCTAATATTAAAGTAGGATTCATACTGTAGCTCTATATATTAGTTTACTCTCTTGACTTTGCAAGCAGGTCATCAGTTTGTTTTACTCTTCTTTGTATTACAGTTACTTTCATTTGCAATTTGTGTTGCTTTCCACTATCAGCATAGTTAATACAAGAAATAACATAAACATACCTTAATGTGTTTGCCAGATTTTTGACAATTTTCAAAATTTTGCCGTATATTCTGCTTTATATATTTCTTTCCTCCTGATTTTGGAATTACTTGATATCCTTGCTACTTCTAGCTCTTACAACTTAATCTGTGTGATTGCTCCATTGTTGGCCATGTTATGTTTTTCTTTTTGCCTCAGACAGGAGCCTTAATCACAGAAGCCTTTCATTGTAATCTGTGAATAATTGCTTGGGGGAAGTTCTAGAGCCTAATTCAATTTGACATTAATTGCTCTGTGACTGTGTGAGATACTACAAGTGAAGGTGAGCATCTCACAGGTTTCTTAATAGTGTTCCAAAGCTCTGAGAATCACATCTTGACCTTTTCTAAAGACTAAGACACACAATTTAGAGAAAAAGTCAGATAGGAAAGCAGAAATAGTTCTAATTGTGGGACAAGGTCTTAAAAAGGAACACTATATAAATATACAAAAATATCTCTTATAATTAGTCATTTAATAAATAAATGCATTGATCTTTAGTTATATCTACTTGCTGAAAAACGTCACAAATGTATCCTGCTTTATACCTGAATAATACTCTATTATATAAAATACTACATCTTCCTTATCTGTTTTTCAGTTGATGGGCATCTGGTTGCTCCCAAGATCTAGCTACAACAAATTGTGGTACTATAAACATGGGTGCACATATACCACTGTGGTATGAGGTTTTCAGTTCTTCTGGAAAAAATACTCAGGAAAGAAATACTTGTCTTGAAAGGGATTTCCAATCCTAGCTTTTGAAGGAATCTTCACACTCATTTTCTTAGTGATTGTAGCAGTCTACATTCCTACCAACACTGCAGAGCATTCCTTTTTCTCCACAGCTCCTCCAACACTTGTTATTGATTGTCTTAGTTGCTCTTCTCTCGTTGCTGGAACAAATACCCAACACCTAAAATGAAGGAAGGAAAGGTTTATTTAGCTCACAGTTACTGCAGGTTTCAGTCCATACTTGGTGGGCTCCAAGGCAGAGGGGCACATGGCAGAGAGCAGCAGCTCACGGCGGTGGAACAACAACAATGCAGCAAAGAGGAATAGCTACAGAAAGTCTGTCTCTGTCTGTTATACTGCATTCAGGCTCTCTGCCCCAGGCTGGAGGAAGAATTCATAGCCATAATCCCAGCAGCACTAAAACCCATAATCCCGGTCTTGGATCACACATAATCCCAGTGGATCATGAATTAATCACTAACTCTAGAAGTCCCTACCCCATGACTACATGAGGCTTTGGGGGGGGGGATAACTAGAAATCATAACATTGACTGACTTCTTGATGTTAGTCTTTTCTTTCTGGGGTAAGATGTAATCTCAGTGTTGTCTTAACTTGCATTTCTCAAATGACTAATGATGTTGAACATTTTTTACTCTTGAGTGAAATAAATTAGACCCAGATGTGCAAACAACCTATTGTTCCTTACTGTGAGAACATGAAAGAGAAAAATTGAATCTGAAAGGTACAGTAGCCACTAGAAAAAGGAAATGAACTTATTGACAAGGAAAGAGTCACTGAGTTGAGGAGAAGGACATGAGAGGGATCTGGGCAAAGAGATTTATCTGTGTATGTAAGCAGGATGGTTTGGGAAACTGAACTGTGCATTTCTACTGGTCAATGGAAAGAAGCAGTTAATATTTTAATTTGTTTTGTCCTCTTTTTTCAGTTGTTTCTCATGTCTTTTTAATTTCTTATACATTTCTTTCTTTTTTTTTCTTCTTCCAATTTTACATGCATATATCTGGTGATATGAATAACTGGTTTGAAGACAACATTATATATTACAAAAAATAGTGTGAAATGCATATGAATTTGTTAAGTGAAAATCTGTATCACTTGTAACTTTTTCTGTTTTAATTCTAATTTGTACTCTCTTTAAAGAATGCATTGATAAAGATCCTTCATAATCCAAGCACTTTTCTTAGTGAGCTAAATGCAGAGAGGTATAAAAGCTTTCTATCTGAGTTTTTTTTTTTTTTTTTTTTTTTTTTTTTTTTTTTTTTTGTCTTTTTGAGACAGGGTCTCACTATGCAGTTCAGGCTGGCCTTAAGCTCACTTTTGTAGCTCAGGCTGGTCTAGAACTCACACCAATCCTCCTGACTCAGCCTCCCAAGTGTTGGGATTACAGGCCTGCAGACCACGCCCGGCATCTATCTGAGTTTATTACCTGACAAACTGATATATATATATATATATATATATATATATATATATATATATACATATATATATACATGAACTTTATTAAATATAATCTGATGTGTACACTGACTATAAATACATTAAATGTTCAGAATGTGAGACTATTGTGTGTGGAGATAAATGGAGTTGGGGGTGAGTGGTAATATGATCCTTCCTACAACTAACAATTTCAAAAACCTAAATATTTTCAAAAAACACTACAAAGCATTCAACCACAGAACAAGGCCATTTCACTTTTACAAAAAATAAAATAGAAGAAGTGACAATTGTGAGTCCATTGTGATAATTTGTAGAAAATAATGTTCATGCTGCAGATTTGAATATGTAAACTAAACATCAAAATTTGACACCAAAATATCAGTAGAAAATAAACTGCCTGAACCCAAGAATGGAAGCTAAATTATGCAAACAAAAAGAAAATTCTAATATGTTCAGTTACAAATTTAGAAACAATAATTACCATCTCCTAATTTTACAAACGACAGAGTAAATTAGTATGATAAACTATATACATGGGATATAACTTGTGAATTTGATGTTCTTAAAGAGTATATATTTAGATGACTATGGTGTTTGCAGATAAGGATGCTAAAGACTCAGAGAATTAACATCACAAAAATAGCCACAGATTAGCCCAACAGCTAGAGATTTGGAAATCCTATGATTTAATAAAATCAAGGGGCCAGGGAGATAGCTCTGCAGCATAAGTACCTGCTTGGCAGGCACAAGGTCTTTAGTTCAATCCATAGTGCCAAAAAAAAAGCAAGAAAAGAAAAATGAAAAGGAAGAAAAGGCACTAAGCTCAACAGCACAGCTCCTGTCTGGCAAGTGGGAGGTCCTGAATTTGATTTCTGCTTAAAAAATAGCACCAAGAGGAAAGGGCCCACTTATAAGTAAAATGTCTGAGAAAGTCCTTTAGCGTCCCACCAGATTTTACAGGTATGGGATTAATATCATCAGCCATAATAATTCATAAAATAAAGCAAATATATCAGCAATTTTATAACATTTAAATCAAAAAGCTTGTAGTTTGTTTCTAAGTAAGCTCCTTACCTAACAGAACACTGATCAAAAACAAGAACGCAGCACTAAAACACTACTAAGAAAAATACAGAGACATTGCACTTTATTTACAGTGTCCAGTTTTCAAATACTTCTAGGTGATTTTTTTTTTCAAAAACCAGACAACTACAAAGAAAAGACATAAATAATAAAAGCAGTTACTTGCCTATTTAGTGGAGAATAAAATGAAACATGGCAGAAAGTTTCCCCGCTTCCTGATGTCCACTCCAACTCAACTTACCCTCTCCGGTTCTGGGGCTGTTAACTGAGGCTGCTTATCAGTGTGCTGACATCCAAAGCCACTTGGGTTGTCCTTCTCTTCCTTTTCCCTCTCAGGAAGCATGTCACCAAGAGACACCTAAGGAAACTGACACAGTTATTGGTTCATCACACATAAAGCACCAGAGCTATGACAGACATACAAGTTATTCCCATTTCTATGTCACCACAAATGAATATGAGTGTACATTCATATATATTTTTACAATAACATAGTTTTCAAATATATACATATAGTCCATATATACTGTAATAATATATGTACTTGCCAAGTGGCAAAACTACTATGTTGTTGTAACTCTGTTTTAAGTGAAAGTTGAAGAATTTTTTTCAAGTATCCCTGTTGATTTAAATTTAGTCTTTTGTAGACTGCTAGAGTCTGCCTTTTGCCTCCTTGGAGTTTCATCCTTCCTGCTGATTTTATTTAAATTTTACTAACAGTAGCATCATAGTTTTGATAAATATGCCATGGTCATGCAAGACGAGGGAACTCAACAGATGCATAATAGGAACCTTTATTATTACCTTTTCAAATTTTGAATGAAATAAAAATATTAAAAAGGAAGTTTCTATTAAAGTATGAAGAAAAATGGCATTCTCCCCAACGCACACACACATTATCCAAAAAGCATAATTAAGGTTTGTAGATTTGGGGCAGGCCAAATAGCTCAGCAGGTTAGCACACATGCAAGCAGGCACAGGGGCCAGGGATTCAATCCCTGGGCTTACTGTGCAGGCCCCACCCCTGGGGCACAGTGAGATGGCAATTGAAACAGCGTGGTGGCAGCACCTGGAATCCCAGCTCTTGGGAGGCTGTGGACAGGCGAATCACTACAAGTCTGATCTAGTAGTGATATCCTACACAGTCTCTAGTCCCTTCACTAGAAATATACAAAAAAAAAAAAGAAGCAGATTTGGGCTAGGGATAAAGTTTAGTGGCATAAGTGCCTACCAGGCCAGTACAATGTCCTAAATTTGATTTCTAGTACCAAAATAAACACATATAAATAGATAGATGATAAATAGACAGATTTATGGATTTTCAGTTAAAAGGTAACCTTAGCCTGTATCAAAGAACAATTATACAGAACGGGGTTATATAAGTAGGGTTATAGAGAAATAATTTATTGTACACTATTCAAATAATTGTGACAAGCTGAACTCAACCACTTTAAGAACTCAGTTGAAAATGCTCCACAGTTTTTGAATATTAGGTTGATATAGGAAAATCACCTATATCAGGAGGAGGCTGCAGAGCAGGTTTTTCAGTGTGATGATGTTGTCTTGCCAATGCCAAGCAGAGCATCTACATAGAGGATTCTCTCTTAAAAAAAAAAAAAACTTTCATAATATCTTTCTAATAAGTTTTATTTTAATTTTTATTCATTTTAATGAGAAAAGAAGCAATGAAGCAGCTTCAAAACAGGTTAGAGGACAGTTACAGTAATTAATCCATAGTGTATTGTTGTCTTCATAGGAGTTATTCACAGGACAAGATGCAGATGTGGTATCTTGTCTAAACAATGTTAGTACAAACCTTTCTTCTCATTGAACTAATAGAAGGTAGCTGTATATATATCCTAGCTATTTTGTATATACAAATATATATATGTTTTTCCACCACAAAATAGGACTCTCTTTCTTAATGACTACACTTAAAAGGATGTTTCTACTTCCTTGAGAAGACAGTTGGGTTGTCAAACTGGCAAGAGATTCAGAGAACTTATATCTTCCAGGGAGCTGAAAATGAGTTTGAAATTATAATCTAGGCAAAATAAATACATTAATAAAAGAAATGAGAATCATAAATCATAAAGCATGCTTAAATCATATGCTGCACAAAGACCTAGTATAAAATGTCATATTTTGTATACCAAGAAAAGTGATTTGAAGAACTTTAGTAAGAAAGAAGGTTTAGGATCTATTGACAAAATGTTAGAATTAATAAACAAATTTAGCAGGCAGCTGGATTAAGGTAATGATGCAAGATTAAGGTAATGATATAAGAATCAATTATATTTCTTTAGGCCATTAAGAAGAAACTAGACACTAAAATTTTAAGAAGACATTTAAATAAAATTCAAAGATCTCACAGTAATTTAAATTTGTAAAATATGCTTTGATTGAATTTTCTGAAACGTAAGATACGTCATCTAGCTTTCCCTTTATGTGAAATCACTATTTTGGAGAATACATAATTTATCTATGGAAACTGTCAGACCTCGAATTTCCTATAAGATTTCGGCTTCAATTCATTCTTTTGATAGCACTGTAAAGCAAACACTTGTCTAGATATGTGCAGCAATATTAACAACTAGGCACCAAGTGAGCAATGTTTCTGCCTCTTCAATAATTGCATATTAGATGTCTGGAATTCCAGAAGCAAGATTTCAGCTTCAAATAACCTAAATGAAATGTTGATTATACAGATCAATGTGTGTGTGTGTGTGTGTGTGTGTGTGTGCGCGCACGCACGTTTATTCTACCTTAAAACTAATCATCTCAAGAAAGATAACAGAAGCTAGTAGGTGATTCATAATGAATTAATCAACTATTAAGTAAATTATCATGATAAATATAATTTTAGTAATTTCTTTACTCACAATATTTATTAAAATAGTAGTTATTTTGATATTTTGATCTGGGCAGATTAAAGATTTTTGGATAACTTGAAATGAAAGAGAATATAATTTGGCTTACTGGCCAAATATTTAAATCTGTTGTGAGCTTGAATGCAATACTGACAAGTTTGAAAGTCTTGGGCTGGGGAGATGGCTCAGTGGAATACGTGCTTGTCTGGCAAGTGCAAGGGCCTGAGTTCAATCCCCAGTTCCACAAAAAAAAATGTCTTAAGTTGCACCTTCTTTTAATTGTAATTAATCCCTTTGCTCCCACTGTACATTCCCATAATATAATTTATATAGGACTACTAATACAAATATTCTATATTTAATTATGGTTATACCCCTTACATTTAATACATGTTATTCTGAGGAAACATTTAAATATTTAATTCAACATAAACTTTCAATATTTAGGGTAGGTAAGCAGATATATAACAAAGAAGAGTAAATGCATTACTATTGTAAATTTTAATATTAGGGCTCACAACCACTGAACGTTTACTTGTCTGTTTTCCCTTGCCTATAAGTAGTGGAGCTGCTTGACCCACTTGAATACCAAATATTTTTTTATTTACGTGGCTGCAGTTTCCAAATTCTAGTCATCACATGGTCATTTTTTCCCCAGTACACTTTGTAGACAAATACTCATGTTTTTTACACACAATATCTTGTCCTATCATAGAATGTTTGACTTTTCCAATGTATTTATATGTTTAATTTACTTAAGTTTAACATCACAGATAGATTCCAACAATCCAATTCAAAGAAGGATGTACAATCTTGCAAACCTGTATCTGTTAGTCTGAGCAACAGATTTGATGATAAAAATATGCCATGTGACAATCATTGTTAATTTGTTATTCTTGTTTTAAAATGACACACCATAGGTATTGTTGTATGTTACTCTATGTGTTTGTTTTTGCTTTTGTTTTTGTTTTTATACTTTAAAATAAAGTTAAATTGAATTAGAGGAAGTATTGCCATTAAAACTTACTCTTCTCCCTAATGTAAGGTGAAAAGCCTTTGAGTTCTATATGCCATTTCTGGAGTTGAGCTGAGTTGCAATATCAGTGAATTAAATGCAGGGATAATAAAAACCGTCTACATCTCTCAAGATGACTGTCTCAAACACAAGACTTTTAGATTCTTTCAAATTTAATGCTATGTTTTACAATCTAAAATGATAAAATCTTTCTCTAACATTTCTAAAAATATAATTCATTTCCATTACAAACTTAGTAATGGAAGAGTTTGGACTTTGAGGATCCAAATCTGCATCTATTTTGAAATGTATGTGTTGGGCAAAGAAATACATTGTGTTAAGAAAAAAGCAGGTGTGTTTGTTTTGTATTTCTAATACAGAAGGTTTTATTTACACTGTGCTCTACAGTCTTGCTTTTGTTTTCATTATCAAATTGAAATCTCTACTTTCTGAAAGAGAAATGAGCATGTCAACAACTGTTTTTTGTGACAAAAGATTTTAAACTCAAGGACTAAAGCATGCTGAGCAAGTGGTTTTTCACTGAGGTGCACTCCAATCCCCCTTATTTTTACTTTACCTTGACTCCAGATCTTGCAGAAGCCCAGCTTGCCATCTTTCTGCCTCAGTCTCCAGAGCAGTTAGAATTACAAGCCATCACGTGAGTCCATAGTAATAACGTTTAAACATTTAATTTGTGTGCAAATGCAAGAACAATGTACATGGTGATATATGAAATTTAGGGAATTATTTTAACTTCTTGCTATTTTCTGTGTATTTATCTTGGTTTCTCTTTGGATATGTGTACACAGACATACACACACAAACATATACACATACAATATTTTTATTTTCTCATATGAAATTAAGTGTGAGGTATGTGAGCTTCTGTGAAGTTGCATTTACCTACAAATACAGTTACTCTTTCTTTATGACAGCGTAGTATATGCTGATTTATCTCATTTATACTACTAGTTTCTCTTAGCTCATTGCAAAAAGAAAGAATTTTTGCTAATTATGTTTCTTCTTTGTAAGAATCCTTTCTGTCTCTCAATAGCTACTTGGAAGATACTCATACAGAGCATAATAAAGCTTATTATTCTCTTACTATTTTTTTTAGAAACTTTTATTTTTCCAAAGGAAAAAAGACAGATGGAAATATCAGAAATACTGACATAATTTTTTTTTTTTTTTTTTTTTTTTTTTTTTTTTTGTCTTTTTGAGACAGGGTCTCACTGTGCAGTTCAGGCTGGCCTTAAGCTCACTTTGTAGCTCAGGCTGGTCTCGAACTCCCAACAATCCCCTTGCCTCAGCCTCCCGAGTGCTGGGATTACAGGCCTGCGCCACCACGCCCGGCTCTGACATAATTTTTAAAAGTTTCATAAGCCTACATTTTTTTAGCAGCTCATGTACAGCCCCTAGCCTTCTTATATTTTTGTTCTTCTGTTAGCATCTTCTCAACAGCAACATTCATTTAAGTCATGCATTTACTGAAGTTCTGCCACTCCATTGATGCTCTTCTGGCTTCCCTGTGTGAAGGTCCTGTTCAATGACCACATGCTTGCCATTATCATTAGAAGGTGCCAACAGCAATATTCCTTACAACATATTTATCTTGTGTGTCAACAAGCAGAGCCAGCAAGTTCCTGTAATTAAAAAAAAAACCGTTTAAACAATTCCAAAAAAAGTACAAACATTATCCACACATAGGACCTTCAACAGATTCTTGAACATTAAAATGATTCTGAATGCCTGTTTGATACTATAGAATTGCATCTTTTATGAAGATCATAAATTCTTATAAGAAGATAGCCCTTCTCTTCTGTCTTTATAGACTTTCCCTAGGATTTTCATTGTAATTTGAAAACAGCAGAGCTCAATGTCAGGTGAAAGTTAATTTATCTTACTTTCTTTGTCAAATCTATTTCCATTTTATCCTTGGCATTCTTTGAATGCAACTTGGAACCCAAAAGAAGTTTTGGATTTTATAGACTCAGTCATGCTGCATAACGCTTAATGGTTAGATTTATCCCTGAGGAAGGGTATAAATTCATTGCAAATGATACTTTAATGGAGCCTAGCTTCTTGTCATGCAAAGAGATCCAAATGAATGTGGCAGCCAGCAACAGTTCCTATGGCAAACAGAGCCACACAGAGTAAGTGATCTTGTCAGAAATAAGTAAATACACACTCCCAACTGATGCCATTTTACCAATTTTATCCCATCAAAGAAATGCTGAATAGGACTTGCATGTTGTTGATGAATCTTTTTAAAGGAGAGTCACTGTTTTTTGCTTACTATTACAGAGCTAACAGGAACTTTACTCATGGTATGTTGGAGCAAACACTACCTCCTACAAATCTACAAAATGATCATAAATGAATATAAATTTATTTACTTTAGATAATGAACCTATAATATGAATTATGCTAATTTGTTGTGTGTGTCTTTTAAAGTGTTCTATATCCCCTGCTCATATTTAGCTTCCTACATATTTAATCATAGGTTTAATAGTAATATTCATGACTCTGAGTAAATTGACAGAACTGTAAAGTTAGAATAAAAAAGAAAATCATAGAAAAAATGGTGAAAACACTCATTTTCAGGAACCTTAGTTAATAATCACAGGTGGTCACTGTATAATATATATTTTAAAAGGAAGTTCAACTTTTTAAATTAAAGTGAATAGCAAGTTGTTTGTACATAGTTAATTTCATGGTAATTATTTGATATCAAGTGGACAAAACAAACCTGTAAATATAAAAATCTACAAAATCTAATAATCAGTTACTAAGGGCACAGTGCACAGTGGAAATTTCCACAGGCAACAGTGTAGAGAACCTCTAGGCATTTTAGAAGGTTTATGTGATTCTAATGACCATTTGAAAAGATATCAGTCATGGATCCATGAAATACCTGACTGGAGTTCATACTCTTCATTGCGAAGAGCAATTTCCACGCAAGTAGCTGTTGTAAACTTAGTGAGATTCCACATAGTTGTAAGGGGAGAGAACAGTGCCTTTGTATTGGAGTTAATCTTTTCAATAGAGGTTTCTTTACAGAAGTTTGGTATCATTCATTAATTTTATTCCCATTCTACTCTTAGATATACTACCCAAACAGTGAACGCATAAGGCAACTAAAAGAACAAGTATAATATGGACCTCTATGTATTACCATCCAAGTCAAGAAATAGGAGCATTATGAATATCTCAGAAACTGCCCTTTTGTGACTTTATTGTGAGCATAAACTCTTTCCTCCCCCTAAAGTTAACCAGGATTGTGACATGTGTGATCATCATCTTTGATTTTTGACAATTTATCCCATCATACATGCTACGCAATAAGGTAATTTACATTTTAAAAATATTTCTGTATTCATTTACTTGGTTGCAGACAACTATAATTACTTCCTTTACATTAACACACAGATAACAACTTATACATACATATTACAACTTATATGTGCATTCTATTGGGTAATTTCCAGATTTATAAAAAACACTGAGGTGTTTACTTATCCATATATGTGTTAGGGGAAAGAAGAAGGGATACCATATAACTGTGGCATAATGTAGTTATTTCTGGGACACAGGAAATGGAAGAGTGACAAAAGTCACTGAATCCAATGAACTGAGAGAAAATAGATTTTACAAGCAAAGAGAAGACATAGGTGTGGTAGCATAAAACAGCACTAGTGAAGTTGAGCAAAGGAACTGCCACGAGTTCAAGGCTAGCCTGAGGGAGTGAGTTCAGGGTCAGCATGACCTTCACAAGGTGTCTGCAGGGAGCAGCTGAAGGGGGAAATTGGTCACGGGTGTGTGGTCAAGGCAAGGCCTGAGTGCCTGAAGCTATGAAACTACTTTATCCTGACAAAACACCTTTCCTGGAGCAATTCCAGTCATCAGTCACTAGGCAGCCCAGTATCATGTGATATCAACTCTGTAAAAAGTATAAATAAAGGCCCCTCCCTAGGTGGGTATTCACTTCTTTTCCTCCCATAGGAGGAAGAGGGCTTCACCTGACCCCAGCTTCTGTTCCTTGTCTCTATTTCTTCATCATCTTGCCATTTTTCTGGGAACACCAAAAGCTGTGTAGGATGAAGCTGCTGGTGAATGAACAGGGACTGGCTTGGTTGGAGAAGGATAAGTAGGTGACTTGCACTTCTGACTTGCACACACCAGGGGAGAGAAGTGACTTGGATGTAAGCCACAGGGAATGGAGTTCTACTGACCTTAAAAGAAAGAAGTAGGCCTAAAAGATGCAGAAGAAAGAAGGTGCACACGTGGGACCAATAGAGCTTCAAGAACCACAGATGTATATGTATCTGTTCTGTGCATGCTTGATTCCTATATTTTCTTTTCTGGATTTTGGTTAGAAAGAATTTTGCAACCACAAAGGATTTGGCTTGAAAAACTATTTTAAAATCAGGACTCCAACAAGGGTGAAGCAAAAGCTCCACAGACAGAGCTTAAACTCTCTAGCTTTGCTCAATCAAATAAAAAGAAAACTACATGATACAAAAAAGAAAATTCTGTGAAATCCTGCAGAGCAGCCTCAGATTTGTGTGGTGCCTCTGGGGGTGTGGGCACAGGTCAGGCGCAGGCAGGTCCTGCTCTCTGATTCTAGCCCTCCTCAGCTGGAATTTACCAGTGTTGTGAGCCCCATGTGCTCTGTCAAAGGGTGCCTGCTGGCACACACCACAGTCAACAATCTGCACTGCCAGCATGCTGTTTCTGTCATCAGAAAGTGCCTGCACTCAGTGGACAGGCGGCCAGCAGCCAGAACAGAGCAGAGCAGCAAGTGTCAGGTTCGACGCCTGGAGTCAGCCAGTGCGTCCAGGCCTGCAGAGGTCACAACACATCCCCTGGAGAGAGGGAGTCACACACAGTGAAGCTGCACTGACTGTGATGTGGGTCAATCAAGCTGCAGGTGGGCGACACCCCCAGTGTCCAGGCAAAGCCCCAGAAACTGCAGCCAGCAGCAGGAGCCCAAATGCAAAAAGAAAACCAAGGTCATGATTCAATTTACTTAAAATACTGCCCAGATCACCCCAGACTCGCATACTGTTCAGTTGTTCCCTTGACAAAAATTAAAACACTTAAAGAAGAGTGGGAGAAGCCAAGGATTTTGGGTCTTCTGATCTACATTATGTTACTAGATGAAATGGACCATTTAAAGAAAATTTATTTTAAAGGGCCTTTGCCATAGCTTCAGTAATGAGATGCAAACTTATTGTTCCCTTTACTTCAGTCCAATTTTTGTCCTCTTAGACAATATACATTTGCTAGCTTCTCTGGTGTTAAGGATTCTAATTATCCTCCCAGTAAATTAATTCATTTTGCTTCTGTTTCAATTGATGGGTCATCTAAGATTAAGGAGGCTCTGAGATGACTTCCCAAGCTATAGGGTGCAGGTTGCTCACCATATGATAAAAATTCAATGACAAATATGAAAGAGAGAATAAATCCCTCACACCTCACTTGGCAGTGTACACTATTATAATTCAGTCAGATAAAACAAAAACCAAAAGCTAATTTAGGGTCAAGGATATGCTTGTGTATGCTGGATATAAAGTTGACAAGAGGCCAGGTCTGACTCAGGGCATTTTGAGGGAAATGACCTTCATGCCCAGGAAATGGTAACCAAAATGGGAATCAAAGGTCTAAGGAAGTGATAGAATATATAGAGAAAACTGAGCTATAAGTTAACAGTGTTCTTAAAACAATAAAAAATACAAAGCATATATATTCATTATAGATAAAAGATTTTATTCCTTCCAAATTCTTCTTCTCAGAGGTCTCTGCTAACTGGCGAACAACAAAATCTGATTAATCTATTTATAATTACAAATTTCTAAAATTATAATAGAGCTACTATAATCTGATTTGGTCAGAAACATATCTAAATGCATTCTGATTTTGTAAGATATTTGTTTGTTCAAACTGTCAATCTACGCATTCAATATTTGTCTGTTTGTCCATTCCATGACTAGATCCTCCCCTTTGTATTGTATTTGAGCATAACAATTTTTTCTCCTTTCCTTGTTCTTTTCTTTCATATTTTTGGATCATTTGTTCATAACGCAATTTGGGTTATAGACCAAAAAACATGCTTCCACCATATCAAAATTGGCTTTCTCACAGCTCATCAAAAAATTCTTAAGATAATTTTTAAAGAAAATCTCATCCCTTAAGTTGGGGAAAGATTATCAGACAAGACTCATGTTAGAATCAAGCAGTAACCAACCATTGCTCATTAATAAGAAGTACCCTACTAGTAACCTCCATAGTCTTATGGGAGATATCCCCAATAATTTGGTGATGGTCAAGAGATGGAGTTTTCTAGAAATATATAATAAAGTTTTCTCACAAAAGATGCTCATTGTATGAAACTAAATTAAGAAATAGGTTTTCAAACATGTATGACAATTCATTTTGTTAATCTCATAGTATCTTAAATGTATTCATGATTTCAAATGTATAGGTCTTCAAAATGTAAAACAAGGATGCTTATAGTGATAAAACTTATCTCTCAGATTCAGAACTTCGCTTTAACAAAAGCCTTGTGATATACACACCACTAAAGAATAACAAATTAAGGAAAAGCTTCTTATGCATGGGATTGAGATGATTGATTAGAAGGGTTATGCTTTGTCAAAATGAAAATCTGAGTACGTTACAAAACATCATCAATATTGTAATGGAGAAATCATGTATTTTTTGACTTCTAAATTTCTTTGTAAAATATATAACTTTTGTCAGTTAATATTCTATAGGATTTTAAATATCAGAATCTCCATAGTTGTTAAAAAAATATTCCACTGTATGTTCTAAGGTGTGTAATATTCAGATAAGAGAGTAATATCAAGCTTACTGCCTCCATTACAGTGCAGAGTCATTAATCTACTCTGCTGGCTGTTTCACAAGTAAAATTTGGGGCCCCAAAAGTTAGATAGATGGATTAAGAGGATAGTAACTGTTTTAGCCCTAGCCCTCCATGGTCAAATGAGGACCCAAGACATATGAGAAACTCTCCTATGGCATACTATAACCTGGTAGAGTTCCTGATCTTCTGATGAGGGAGATTATGAGGCCACAGAGGAAAGAGATTTTACAATGTATAGTGCCTATGGAAAGTCACCTGGAGAGAACAAATCTCCCAAGCTTCCATGACTATTGCTTGACCAGAAAGCAACTTGGTCAAACAATAGCCATGCTCATCCACCTGGATGACACCAACAAAAGGACTAAGAGGTATTATACTTGGTTCCAAAGAATATTTTAACCAGATTTACCCAAACTTGATAGATTGTAAAAAACATATTTAATACAGGTCTCACGTTAAGTTGCTTTTTAACATCTAGCAGAGGGCCAGCCTGACAGCTCAGTGGACTAAAGTACCTTCTTAGGCAGAACGCAGCAGCCTGTTGGATCCCCAGCCCACTGTGCCCTGCCCCTGGGGTGCGCTGAGATGGTTATTGAGATAAGGCATGGAGGAGCGCTCCTGTAATCCCAGCTCTTGGGAGGCTCTTCAGCCTTCAGGAGAATCACTACAAGTCGGATGTACGTAGTGAGACAATGTAGACCCTGTCGACCCTGTCCTAAATGCAGAAAAGTAAATAAATAAACATCTAGCAGAAAGTATAACCACAAGGTCTACAAAAAACAATGTCATAGCAATAAGTTAGCTATAAAAGGTGCAAATCATTAACAACTTTTGAAAATTGCCAGCTATACTGATAACTGGTCACTATTATGGATTATTGAAATGTACAGGATTAGCTTACTGAATGCAGGTACTAAAAGATTTTGACTAAATATCTTTAGCTTAAATGAGTGAGTTCACTTACACTGAAAAGGGTTCAAAAATGAGAAGGTCTTCTACAGAGTTCTCTAAACAAAGCTTCTGTGACTTTGAGTGAACACTCATCACAGTACGAATCTCCTGTGTGCATAATACAAATTTTGTCAAAAGTATGAACATTCCTATGGCAGGACACAGGTATATCCTATCTCAAAATGAGGACACAATCTTAACACAAAGAGTAAAGTCACAGGGAACAGTGGCGTTACTAAAAGAGATATAATATGTGTGTCACTAAAATGGAAGAAATGGGCAAAAAAGGAAGTTAAAAAAAGATACTTGAACAGGCTGGGGAGATGGCTCAGTGGAATAAGTGCTTCCCTGGCAAGCACAAAGGCCTGAGTTCAATCCTTGGTTCTGCCAAAAAAAAAAAAAAATAAATAAAATAAAATAAAAATCTTGAAATCATCACTAAAATCTTCCCATATTTATCAAATGACAAAGATTTAGGCTGCTTTGTGAAACTCAAATGGGTAATGTTAAAAGAAATACACTTCAATTTTCAGTGGAGTCAAAACTTGATGACTAAAAAATAAAATAAAATAAATAATAACAACATTGCAAGAAGCAAGGGCAACACTGTTTTACAACTCTGATTTGAATACTAACAGATTGTTTTGCAGAAGTATGGGAACCAGAATATAGTCATGTGAAGTTTCTAAAATTTGAAAGATAAGAACCGTAAAACTAAAAATTTATTCCTAGCAATAGAAAAAAGAAATTAAAATATTCTTGAATGACTGAAAATTAAGGTAATTTTTTGCTTAGATTTGCCCTTTAAAAATCCCTAAATTATGTTTTCTAAACATCTAGAAAATGAGAAAGAAGGAAACAAACATCAAGAAAAATAATGTAGGGCCACAGAGATAGCTCAGTGGTCTGAGCACCCACCTACGCAAGTTCAAGGACCGGGGTTGATCCCTGGTACTGTATGCAGCTCTGGGCCCATCACTGGCCATGCTAAGTCTGCCACTGAGTCTGGGTAAGGTGGCACATGCCTGTAATCTCAGTGCTAGGGAGGCTGAAACTGTAGGATCACTACAAGTCTGAGCTGCATAGTGAGACTCTGTACCAAATAGATTTTAAAAAATTAAAAAAGAAATGCTGTCACATGCAAAATTTCTTTGTTCCTTTTTCTTTTTTCTGAGTATTAAAATGTTATGATTCACATTTACCATATATTACAACCAACAAATATAACTTGATTTTCCTGCCAAAGAGCATAAAAATCTTACAACACTCATCAGTCTTATGCTGTTCAACTCAAAATGATCTATTTACTTCTGTATTTTAAATAATTATATGTAGCAAATAGTGACATTGTTACTATTTTCTTCTAATTTGGAAATTTTCTTTGATTTTCCTTCAGTTTGTAATATATACTTTAGATTACATATAGTGAGGGTTTTCTGATTGCAAAAAACACTTAATATATATTTTGGGAAAATGTCTTTATTTTGCACTTATTCAAGAAAGATTATTTTTCTTGAATAAAATTGCCAGTTTCAATTTATACATAATCACAAAATTTCCAGCCCTATAAAATTAAATTCCTTCCTTAAAAATTTCAGCATCAGTTTAGTGACTTCATCAGCTAGAATTATGCTGAAAAATGAGAAACTGAAACGTCAATAGACCAACACAGCAAGGTTTATTTCTTGAACACCTCTCTTCTTATCATGTAGTTATAACACAAATCATAAATTACATTATGATAGTGGAAAAGAAAGAGAGTGGCCTGAGTGATTGGTGTAATTTCTGCTCAGTTTTCATTGGTGAAGAACAAGTTATTAGCCTGTGTTTAATTTAGTGGGACAGCACTATAAAAAACAACAACCATATGACAATTATGTAATATGAAATATTACATAAACATCAATGACGATTTCATGTAGACTTATCAATATGTCTCCTAATTCCTTTCAGAATACTGAAATTTTCTGAGCTATTCTTCAGTTTCACTATAATATACTATAAACTATAGTTCTATAATATACCTTTATATATTAAGAAATCTTTATATATAATCTTTGACCCATCAGTCTTTTTTGAAAACGTCAACATTTTATCAATTAAATAAAGTACTCAGCATTATTCTCTCCAAAATCACCCTGCTTTTTTTTTTTTTTTTTCTTATGGTACAACGTGTTGCAATGTTGTTAAGAATTGCTTTGAACTTACCATGAAACCCAAGCTGGCCTTCAGTCTGCTTACCTCAGCGTCCCACATGTTGGGGTCAGAGCTGTGCCCCATCTCAGGCAGCCTCCACCAAATTCTTATTTCCTTTTCCCTTTGAATATCTGGTAAGTGATGGGTCTGCGCCCACCGGGCCAATATGGTAGTAAGTCGGCAGGGCTCTTGGATCCCAGAACCTAATGTGCCACTCCCCACAGACTTTGGTTTTCTCACTCCAGTTAACCATAGACTTCCTCTTGATTTTTCTATGCATGCTACGCCTCGCTGGTCAGCGCTAGTTGCAACGCACTGCAGTGCATGTAAACTCCACCCTTCGTCCAGTGGGCTGATAGCTCCATCTCTGTCTCATCCCTGAGTCTCCAGCTTCTCCCTGTAGCCCTCCCTCTCCAAACAGTACGCAATTTCTTTACTTCTCTCCTGCTTCTTCTTTTTTTTTCCTCCCAGAGGAAGGAACCTTACAGTAATAAATGTTTGACACTTACTTCATGACTTCTTAACTCTTTCTTTCATTTTACATGTTTTGAGAATTTGTTGTAGGGCCGGCCAAATAAGCAGGACTAAAGCGCCTGCTTAGGCAGATGCAGGGCCTGGGGTTCAATTCCCAGGCCTGCTTGCCGGCCCCGCCCCGTGGACACATCGACACTGGGCATAGTGGTGCTCGTCTGTAATCCCAGCACATG
>PVKA01005241.1:46047-92201 GCA_004027165.1 Ctenomys sociabilis
AAGAAGAAGAAGAAGAAGAAGAAGAAGAAGAAGAAGAAGAAGAAGAAGAAGAAGAAGAACTTGTTGCATTTTTAATTAAATGACCAGTTTTAAGGTCTTTGGTGTGTATTTCTGTTCAAATGGATCTAAAATGCCTAAATTTTCATTTTAATTACAAGCTATCTAAATGAATTATTTATTTTTAAAGATTTATTTATGTATTTATTTGGTACAAGATGTTGCTGTGCAGCTTGGACTTACAGTGACCCTCCTGTCTCAGCCTCCTGAGTGCTGAGTTTACAGGTGTGGGCCTCCATGCCTGAGTTCAGTGGCTGTCAAGGTTTGGGGCCACTGTGGCAGGCCATACTGGGTTTCAAAACGGATCCTTGCGTTGCCAGGCAGCCAGCCCTCTAAATGAATAATTGAAAAAAAAAAAAAAACTGTCAGATGAATACTACCTAAAGATTTATTAACAGAAGGTTTACTTTATTCCGTCAAACACATTCAATCTTTGTGAGGTCCAGTTTCCAAAATATATGTTAAATATTTTTCTTTCACAAAACACTTTTTTAAAATCAATATTTGGAATTAAATCTGGAGCCTTCACACTGAGCTAGATCCTCATTCTTTTCATTGCTGCTGCTGCTGTTTCTGCTGTTTGTTTATTATTTATTGTTATTATTATTATTGTTGTTGTTATTAAGTGCTGGGAATCAAACTTAAGACCTTGCTCTTGCCAGGCAGGTGCTGTGCAGATGAGCTATACCCCCAGCTCCATTGTCGTCATCCTCCTCCTCCTCCTCCTCTTCCTCCTCCTCCTCATCATCCTCATCTTCATCATCATCAGTCTCTTAGGGAAAGGGTTACTACACCATTACACTGCCTAGTCAGGCTTCAACTTGCAATTTTTCTGCCTCAGCCTCCAACTGAAAGCACTGGAATTGGAAGTTTTACCACTATTCCCAGTTGTGTTTTATCATTTGTCTGATTTTTGAAGTGTAATAAATTATTTCTGAGCCGGACATGGTGGCGCATGCCTGTAATCCCAGCACTCGGGAGGCTGAGGCAGGAGGATTGTTGTGAGTTAGAGACCAGCCTGAGCTACAAAGTGAGCTTAAGGCCAGCCTGAACTGCATAGTGAGACCCTGTTTCAAAAAGACCAAAAAAAAAAATAAAATAAATAAATAAATAAATTATTTCTGTCACTGTATGTGTTCAGCTTTTCATTCAAAGCTTTTCATTCAAAGATAATTTGGACTTCTATAGACTCAAGAGAGTCCTGTGTGTTAACAAAGTGCCTCTTTAGGCCAAAGCTAAAAAGCAACTGGATTCTCCTTGGTGCCTTGGTTGAGAGACCTGAGCTTATCATGATTCACGGGTTTGGGCATCTCTTGTCACTGATCAACTAAAGTGGCCTCAATGTATACCTTTTGTCTGGCTTCTCCATCCCTGCATTGTAATTCTGCTCAGGCCCTTCTTGGCACCCAAATCAAGCAGCAGTTGGCTGATTAGCAGAGGATGACATTGCAAAGCCTTTATCATTAGCCTGTTTTGTGACCATTATAATCCTTTTCTTTTCAACCATTGTAAAGCAGGAGATGATAATTGGACATCTCACCAGGTAAGACCACAAAACCATTGTCAGGGTATGGAAATTGTCAGCAAGTTTTTCAGAATCCTCAGAGTATCTACTCAACTTTCCTTGCATTGCGGAATATCTATAACTTGAAATTGAATTAGCACATGGATGGCCACATCTCCCCCTGCCACTTCTCAAAGGGACAGAGCAACAGAGGACTCAGGTGCTGAGGTCCCTGAGACTCAGGTCTGAAGGTGAGTAGGAGCAGACCTAGTATGGGGTGTACTAGGGTGGTGGGCTTTATCTCCTCAGGGTTCTGACTGAGCAGGCTGCCAAGGATGTAGTCTGTGGAGAAGAGGCCTGGATAGGAGGGTGTTTGCCCCAGCGTTAGCTTCTCAGAGACGGCACTGTTAGGGTGTAGATCTGGCCTCTGTGAATATCAGGTAGCTCTGGCATTCTTTTGTGTTCCTTAGAATAAAGACATAATTGAAACATGGCATTATATTTTAGACCGTCAAGGAGTGGCAATGTCTCATTTTCCCCAGGTGGATTCATAGGCCATTTGCTATTACACAATGATCTTTGAAAGATCTTAGTATGGAACTCATCCCAATGGTTAAGAAGACATCCAAGCGAGGAATAGATGAGGTTGGTGTCATCTCCCAATAGGCAGAGTACTCAGCCACACAGGAGTTTATCCTGGTGAGCCTGAATTCCTTAGGGTCTAACAGGCCATCTGATCAGTCTCCCTCAGTAGCTTCTATTAGAAGCTCTTCTGTTAGCTGATGTAGCAGACCTGCCCCTGGGTGTCCCCACCAGTGAGAACTTCATGGGGCTCTCCTCTTAATCATGTTCTGCTCTTGGATCAGACACCCCAAGCAGGTCTGGATATCTCCAGCCTCAAGTGAGCACCACTGTTGCTTCCTTGAGACCCACTGTAAACACTGGCCATGTTCTGGTTGAAGAGCCTCAAGGTAGGATGCCTTGCTGGTCAGATGCTCCTTAGTCAATTAAAAAGGGAACATGGCCTATCCCCAGAGAAAGCCCTACTTAAGTCACAAAGCATCTGGTGACAAAAATTTCATAATAAAATATCAAGCACTATGCAAATTCAGACAGTAGCATAAACTAAAGGCTATGGTTTTGACAACAAAAGCAAAACTGAGTAGAAGAACAGCAAAGCATGTCAACAAAGGACTCCATTGAAGTTTTAGACCCCACAGGAGATGCGTTGCTGGAGCCAGCTCTGCTTCTTGCTGGCTCACAGGGAAGTGGTGGCAGGAGATTTAAACAGAGCAGTGCGTCTCTTTCTAGGCAGGAAGACACAGTGTATCTACACCTTTTTCTTTGCATTATCCAAAATCACCACTTAAGCAAACAGAACACTGATAACCAAAAGCCTGAGAAGGAGAGGGGATTTAAAAAGAAGGAAAATTGCTAACTGCTATGGATAGGAAGCCCTCCACATGAGTTCTTGACCCACAGGGAAACATAAATCCGCTTGGCACTAAACAAAGAGCTGTGCACATTCAGAGAAAGCTCACAGCAAGTTACTCCACCCAGGAAAGCAACCTTTCCAGGGAGGTCCGTATCTGCTGAGCTACTGTGGGCAGTCACACATGGCATTGTTTGTTAGTCTTGTCCTCTTCTCTGGGGATGTCTAATTTAGAGCAATCCCCACATTGTCTGGATGGTTCAACAAGAGACTGCAAGCCTAACCAACCAGCAGAGCCTCTTTCAGGGCAGGTAACTCTGTCCCACAATCTAATCTTTTCCATACCACAATTGGTCCACTCTTCCTCCCATAAACCACTTCACCCAGAAAGATCTTCAGAGTGGGGAGCTCCCTTCCTTGCTGGGTGGGTTCTCTGGTTATGCACTTTTGCTGACCATATTGCTGATGTCTCAGGAGGTCCCTCAAGGTTTTAATGTCGTCCTGGCTCTGCTTGTCAGATGTTACAGCTGAGTGGGCCAAAAATAGTTCAGCTACTTTTCTATGAAGAAAGAAGAATTGCCACACATATACCTCATAGTAAATAGTAAGAAGTAATTGCATTTATTGAACTATGCAGGATGCTACGTAGCATGGGCAGGCTGAAGGAAGAGGAGCCCAGGAAGAGGAACTCTTGAAGAGCCTTCAGGCAGGTCAGGAATGCTGCATGTGGGGAGGCAGACACGTCTAACTTCCAATCTCAGGGCCTCTCATTTCCTCTTTCACTGGTATTAGAACTAATGATCTGCTACTTCAGCCAAAATGACTTCTTAAGCTTAAGCACAGAGAATTATCAGAGTGAAGCCGTGCCCATAGCTAAGCGAAGGGAAATGAGCAGTGTAGTTTTCTTGTTTCTCAATGTATTAGGATGGCTCTGTACTTCCTGAGTATTGTATGTGAGGCCAATCAGAGAAGTGCTACTTTTAATGCTTCATTTTCATCTTGTAGGAAAATAAGGGAGTCCTTGATAGGAGAGTTTAGAGCTGGTTCCAGGTCAAGTGAGGTCTTGATTGAATAAATACTTCAATGGCTAATTGACATAGTGAGGAAGCCAATGCAAGAACTTCAGGTGTAAAAGATCCCTTTCCATTATTGCTGTGGGCTCTGGGAGTCTGTGCCCCAGCCTATCCTCACTCCACAGGCTGCACTTGTTCTCCAACACTGATGAATGTATACCCCACTGTCCCTGGGTAGCCTGCCATCGAAAAGTTACCAGCTTCTGAGCTGTCACCTCTCCCTCTGGAGTTAGGCTCTAGGTTCTTCTCATGTTGAACAAAGAAGTGAAAGAAATGAGCAAACTATAGTGGCCAAGTCTATTTGAGAAAGCTAAAGGAAAGAGTTGGGGAGAAACTGGCTCTATAGATCCAGCTTGGACAGAGGGAACTGCAAGACAGAAGAACACCCTGGAGCAAGCGTGGCAGAATATTGCGAGGGAAAATCACAACAGCAGGCACCACATGCTCTGCTCCTCCTTTCGTGCTGTCCAAATCTCAAGGACACCCATGAGAACATCCACGTGTGGCTCCTAAGAGGCAGTGCTGAATTCCCTTGTCTCATTGGACATGAGGTCTAGGCCACCCTACTGAAAACCTACTCAAGTTCTCAGGAGAAGTCCAGGTTCGGGCTTCGGAACTGCTCTGTGTACATGTGCAGACTCCTCATGGTTAACAAGTGATGCCAAATTCCCCAGCCAGCTTTGCAATGCACTCATAATTCCCTATCTTGCAATGCTTTTGTGTGTGTGTGTCTTGTGAATTTATTTTTTTCACAACCCAAAATTCCTGGAATGAATTTCCCTGAGATCCATCATCTGTTAACACAATATTAGATTGTAGGACTCATAGGAAAAAAAAAAATGAGCCTCCTTGTCAACACATAGGAAGTATAGATTTAAAAAATCTTCAAATTTTCATCAGCTATTGTTTGAGTTACTTTTCTCCCATTGCTGTGACAAAATACCTAACACTCAAAATTAAGGAAGGAAAGGTTTATGTAGTTCACAGTTTGTGAAGGCTTCAGTCCACACCTAGTTGGCTCTAAGGCAGAGTGGTGCAAGGCAGAGGGCAGCTGTTCATAGTGGCAGAAGACAGTGAAGAGCAGAAGGAGGAGCAGCAACTGTGCCTCCTGGCCTTTCCTTATATTATCTTCAGGCTGCCTGCCCCATGGCGAGTATAGCACTCACACCCATAATCCCGGCATTGGATCATAAGTTAATTACAAACCCCAGAAGTTGCCCCATTGACCTCAGGAGGCTTTGGGTGTGGGACAATTAGACACAAACCATAACACCTATTTACATACATTTGTATTGTTTTAAAAGCAAAAGTAGTTTGAAAAAATATGTACAAAATATATGAAGAGCAGATCCTTATACAATCATAAATTTATGGAATTAATAAATACAGCAAATATAAGAATTTAAAAATCCATCAATATGCTTATTTCCTTCTTAAACATTTGTTTCTTTTATTGCTTTAATATAAATAGATACATACCTACATGTGTTAGAAATTTCTTAGTTCTCTGGGTTTTGGTTGCTCTTCCTTTGCTCTGTTTGATTGAATCTGTGGCTGGGGTTGCACCAAAAATGTACATCCAGGAAATTCCTGAAAGGAACTGCTATAATTATAATGCAAATTCAGAGGCGGTCAGCTGGGATTCTTAAGAAAGAAGCACTAAATATCATGGGGATTTGTTCAAAGCATTTGTTAAGGGGACTTGTGCATAAAAGTTTAGCATTTTCAAAAAAGCTGGAGAAACCAAAAGGTGGCAGGATTAGCCATTCTTTATTGTATGGGGTGTACTCACAGGCAGGAGGCATACAGTTTGGGGACTGGGTGAGCTATTCATGTATGAAAAGCATTAAGGTTATCTTGGAAGGGTTAATGCAGAAACCAAAATGAATTTATCAGTGCCAGTGAATGACCAAGGCCCCCATGTGGGTTTGACCAGGTAAGAAAAAATTGTGCCGACAGATGAGGTCACAGATTAATCAAGCCACTGATATTCGATCAAGAGAAAAAAAGAAAACCGAAGACCTTGGAAAAATCCAGCACCTTATCTTCAATGAAAACATCATTTCATGGCCCTAGTGCTTCCACTTTGTCATCCAGAATTGAATCAATGTTTTATTCATGTTGATTGATTCTTGTTTCAAACAATTACTAATTCTTATCATGTCTATTAGGTATCACAGTCTAAAGCAAGGAAAAATATTTGAAAAGTTTGTTTCCTCAAAAGAACTGCAAATTCAGTCGATGCTATACAGCATGTTCAAAGCCTGCTGAATCGTACAGTGAGACCCTGGGTCAGAAAAACTAAAACAAAACAAAATGAAACAGCAGATTGCACATTCACCTACACATTCTCTTAAGTGTCCCTTTCTCCCTACTTCTCATCAGAAAGGACCTGCTCTGCTTCAGCAGCAACCAGTCAGATCTTGTGCACATTGCTGACAAGGCATTTCATGCATTTCAGGAACCCTTTATTGTTCAGTATGTTTTCATTGCTTTCCTTTTTGCTTAATTCTTTTATTTCTCTGGGCTGTATTCTGCATTTGAAGAGGAGGCGTAGTATTTGATCCTTTCTTTTATATATCAAACTGATGGATTTTTTTCCTTCCTCTGATACATCGGGTGCAGACTTCTGAATGACTGATTGCCCCTGGGAATGTCTGGGTCCGGTTTCTCTTTGCTATTCTTATGAGCAGTACTGTGGCTTTCAGTGAAGCCTCCATTAATCACAAACGGGATCATGTATCTTATCATTCTTCTCTCTCCTCAGCTGCAAACAAGGTGGCCTCCCTGATGTCCTTGCACTTTCTTATTAGACCAATGTTGTAATTACAATGCTTCAAGCTTTGCTCTCCTTAAACTCTTAAGGCTTTGACTCTTATTTGCAGAGTGCACCAAATCACTTCAGGCAGGTCTTGTCCTAAATATTATCTTTCTGTCTATGTTGTCTACAACTATCTCACAGGTCCAATGCCAATGGACTACTATAGCCACTTCTAGGATCTACTTTATTGGTTTTTACTTTTTAATTTTTGCATTGAGGTTTTCCAAATCCACTTAAAAATAATACTTAAAACACTTGAAGTTGTACTTCATATATTATTTACTTTGGGGACTTAATCTATAATAATTTCTACAGTGATAATTATAATTATTCTATAAAGTGATTGAGAAAATTAAATAAGCAAGAATTTGAAAAATACTTTGATGTTGTTAGAAACTATATTTTATGAATTTAGTTACTATTAGTTTTAAAATTTCCTCTAATTCTAATATGTCATAAAGCCCTTAAATACTTTGTTTCTGCTATATGTTTCTGCTAGATATTAGAACATTGTCTAATAATTCACGGCAAGTATTTGTAGAATTAATTTAAAATCGTGGTACTCAAATCCACATTTGCAACTTTATTTCTGGACTCACTTGCTTAGAGCATACTGGATAGACATCCCTTACATGTCTAGTGAGATTCTAACATGTTAGGATAAAGTAAAAATATGTTTTCCTTAAAGGGTTTCATAGCAAGTACAAACACTTCAGTTTTTAAAATTTTATTAATTTTTTAGTTTAAAAAGTAAAAACACAAGCAACAAATTAGAGATAAAAAAGAAGCAACACACAACAATACAAGTGGTACAAAATTTTAAATTAAGAATAGAAAATTATCAATAGTTGTTATATTAAGGATTGTTCTCATCAAAGTTGTTGCTCAGATTACCAGATACAGATATGCAAGATTGGTCAAATAATTAAACTTTAGCCAGAAACAATTTAGAGATACTTTTGATTCTTATCTTTTTTTTTCCTTCCTTGCTTCGTCAAGTTCCTGTAATGCAGCTGACAAAAGCTGTTGCAAATCACATCACTGTCACCACCTCTGCCAGTTTCATCTAGTCTGCAGCACCCACATCCTGATGTTCTCTACCGTTATTTTTCTGTCGCCTATTCACCACATAATTGCTTGCTCATCCTCTTCTGAGACCAGGATATAGAGGAGACAAAGTATGAGGGCCTGAATTAAATGAGTAAACTGCATAAACTAAAGGCCAAGAGCCAGATAAACTGAGAGAGGCCTCAAGGAAGGGACAGAGGACACACCCCAGGGAAAGGGGATAAGCCTCATAGAAACAAGATTGCAGAGGACAATGAAATAACAGCATCATCTGAGGACAAGAAGCAAGCACCCCTTTTTGCAGGCCCATTGCTCCTCAGCATTGAGTCCAAAAGCTGTACCTATTTCTAGATTCAGGTGCTTTCTTGACATCCTTCTTGCCTCCTCAGTCTAGAGAAGGTTTGTTCCTGTTGTTCTTTCTGATAAACTACATTCAACCACTTTCTCCAGTATTTGCCATGTTCTGTGACATCAATCATAGCTGTTAGCTACTCATAAGTACATAAATTCAAAATAAAGTAAAAAATTTTAATCTGGTTCCTTATTTCAGTAGCCGCATTTCATGTGTTCAGGGACATCTACAATGGATCTGTCATTGCAGAGATTCTGTGGAGTAGTGTTGCTATGGTCTTTTTATACTCATGTAGACACCTACACAAAAGTTACATTCCCACAACCACTGGATTTGATTAGTAGTAAAAATATCCTGTCATTATCCTACCACAATTCTTTTCTCTTAAAATGCATCTGAAACTTTCTTACTTATTTTTTATGTACATACACAATTACTGATTTTTTTCCATTAGTCAGTGAGGTTATTGAAGGAAAATATTTGACATTTTAAGTTTACTCTCCAGTAAAATAGAAAAAGCACCCATGCGTAGTAAAACTTCTGTAACTATTTACTGTCAACTAATTACTTGAATCAACTGGAATTTTTGAAACTTTTTTTTTAAATGTGTGCCACCACTCCTCGTCTCAGTGGCCCGCTCAGTGTCACCACTGCACGCGGTACGGGCAATCAAACCCCGGTCCCTGTGCTTGCCTAGGCAGGGTCTTAGAGCTATCTCAATGGTCATTTGAAACTTGACAAGCATTCATATCTTTAAGAAAAGTTATCCTTAAATTAAACACATTGTTCTCTGCCTTCTCTAGGTTTCTTAGGTACAGTAATGCAGTTTATTTTTTTTAATTGTTATATACCCTGACATTTATTCTATAATCTCTTCCTTGTTACTTTACTTACCACTACCAACCATGTTCATGAGTTTTTGTTTAATCCATACACATATGTTTAAATGTTTAGCATCCTATCCCAGAATTTCTGTATGAGTTGTGGAATTTATACTAGACTCCTCTCAGGGTTTGTGTCTAGTCCCCTCAAAGCAACATGCAGTCATGGGGTGGGGACTTCTAGAGTTTAACTCATGATCCACTGAGATTATATGTTTTAGTACTGCTGGGATTATGGGTGTAAGTACTTACCCTGACCCCCCCCTGGGGGGGGGGAGGTCAGATAGCCTGAATGTAACATAAGAGAGACAGACTTCCTCTCTGTTGCCAGGGTTGCTGCTACTCTTCCTTTGGCTCCTTTTGCTCTTTGCTGCCACCATGAACTGATGTTCTCTGTCCTGTGCCCCTCTCCCTTGGAGCCAGCTGAGTATGGACTGAAACCTCTAGTAACTGTGAGCTAAATATACCTATCCTTCCTTAATTTTGGGTGTCAGGTATTCAACCCAAGGATGAGACTAGAGTAACTAAGACAACCTACCACTTGGGTTTTCCTATTAGAGGTGACAGAGGATGATCACATTCCAGGCATCAGAACCTGAAAATAAGCACTACTACTTGAACCCCACTTTTACCCAACATACTCTGTTCCAATGAAATCTATACATTTTAATTCTAGATCAAGAGGAATCATTCTTCATTCCTCCATTTCTCCATACTCAAGTTATTTTATTTATTTATTTTTTGTTTTTGATTTTATATATTTGGTCCAAGGTCTTACTACACAACTAAGACTCATAGTGATCTTCCTGTTTTCAGCTTCCCCAGCCCTGGGATTACAGTTATGCCCCAACCACCATCCCCTGTTTCGGCGACCAGTTCAGCATGCCTGGGCGTGGGGCTGGCCCAGCATGTAGTGCCAGGGATCAAAACCCTGGTCCCTGTGCTTGCCAAAGCAGGCACTTAGTCCTCTGAGCTATCTCGCCAGCCTTCCATAGTCAAGTTATTTCTAGCTTTCATTAGTTATCTTAAATTCTCAAGCTTAAATTTCAATAAATATACCGAGAGGATAATCAGTGAATTCTAATGCAATGAGCAGCACTTCAAGAGCCTCATTGTATCACTGCCTTATTTATTTCTCCTTTAAAAATAATACATGTTGAAGTGTGCTGATTTCTTAAATCACCATTTAGTTTCAAGTGATTTTGAACTTTATGAAAAAGAGTCATATGATGTTTATTTGTTTACTGAACATGAAGTTCACAAAAAGTATTCACTTTATGACTAAAACAAGCTATTGACTAACTTTTCACTTTTGCAAAGTATTTCATTGTATAAATAACCAACTTCATTCATTCTTCTGGTAATGATTTTTCAGTTTCAGTTTTTTAATATAAAGTGTGACAAATGTTTCTGTGCAAGATTTAATGTATATATGTCTGTGTGTAAATTATTGTATGTACATGTCTTATTGGATTTGAGACTTTAATTTCCTTATGTATGTATAGATTGTGAATGGCCAGCCTTGGGCCAGGGAGATAGCTGAAGGGCACAAGGTCCTGAGTTTATTCCCCAGAACTACAAAGAGAGAGAGAGAGAGAGAGAGACAGAGAGAGACAGAGACAGAGAGACAGAGACAGAGACAGAGAGTGAGAGAAAGAGAGAGAGAAAATGACCAGCACTAATCATTTTAAAAAACATTTTGTGCATATTTGAATAATTTTATTAATGGTACTCCTAATACTTATCAAGGATGAGATTTCCAAGTAGGCTCAAAGGCATTCATTTCTTCATGTGTTCAAGTCTAAATACATTCATTCAGCCATCATGAAATAAGGGAAAGTATTTAAGCTATTATGACATTTTCTTCTGTTTTCTAATCAGTTCAGATTCATTTTAATGTTTGTGTATTCTAATTTTAAATATACGGTTGTTGAATAGATACATTCACACGTGGTTGCATTAATTAATAAATGAATACTATTTACCCAACATGACAAACTCTTCCTCTTTTTCCTTCTGACCCACATGCTGTTCTTTTACTTATAATCCATCTTTCCTATTTCAAGCTTCAAATGTCCTTGCACTGTGTCACATTAGGTTTCCTATCATGCTTTAATGCTTCACATAGTAAAATTTTCATTTTTTGTCCACCTGACTTGTTAGTTTGTGAGCTCATTGAGGATAGGAGATACTCTCCACAGACATATTAGTTCCTATCACAAGTGTTGAGATATCTTTGGCAAAAAAGTAAGGTGTTTTGTTTCCTTTCTTAGCTGTCATTCTTTGTCATAAAAGCTAAATATTATCTTCATCTGTATTCAATCTAAAAATGTCATATGACTTACTGCATTAGACTTAGATGATAAATATGGTTTACTTAAGCTTAACAATAGAAAAATCTATTATCTAGAAACAAATACAATGAAAAGGACTAGTAGAACAGGGAAAGAAGAAAAGAAAAGTTGAGAAGAAAGAGAAAGAAGAGTAGAGAATTTTGTATTGTAAAACTAAAAGTGAAGGTTTTGTTTTTTAATGCATTTGGTACAAAGTCTCACTATGTAGCTCAGGCTCATAGTGATTCTCTTGATTTTAGTTTCCCCAGCGCTGGGATTACGGGTGTGTGCCACCACGCCCCATCCTGGTGGCAGGCTCAGTGCACTGGTGGTGGGGCCAATATGGTTTGTGGTGCTGGGGATCGAACCCCCGTTACTGCACTTCTAAAAGTGAGTTTTGTTCTCATTTGTAGTGATTGTGGCCTTCACAATTCCTATTTAGTTGCTTCTTTGCATTATAGTTCCATCTAGAATAGAATGCTCTATAATGTTTGGGTAATTTTTACTTTTTAATATATCCAACCCACCAAAAATTATAATCCCAAGGGAAATATATTTATATTTTTTGTTGTTTGGTACTGGGAGTCAAACTTAGGACCTTCCCCTTGCCAAGTAGGCACTTATGCCACTGAGCTATATCTCTGGACCTGAGGTATATTTCTGTTAGGTTTTGTGTGAGCTTGTTAGCTTCAGTAGTCATGATCTACATTTGTGAAGTTTGAATAGCTCCACATTTCTAGAAGAGACTCAATTTAGAGTAGATAAAAATTTATAAGCAAATCTGGCTTTATATTTATATAGATCCAATATAATCATTTTATTCCACCTTAAGAAATAGCAAAAGCTTAATTCATACTGGTAGTTAAAGAAAATAATGTGCCTGGGATGGCATGGAAAGTGACAGTAGTGTGAGTTTGGCCCTTTTCTTCCTCCATTGATTGGTATGGCACAGCTGGTGAGAGAATTCTAAAATCCACCCCTTCCCTTTCTTCACTGGTGGGACTCAGGTTTAGAGCACTCTGTCACACCAGTGACAGAGTAGGATCCGGGATAAGGCCAAAATATTGGACAGGCAGAACTGGAGACATAGCTATATCCTATGCAACGTTTGTAACATAAGCCAACAAGAGACCTTTAACCATTCTCGTTATTTCATTCTACTTATCCTCCTCTATTTCTTCAGTTATTTTGCTTGACATTATAATACTTTCATGCAAGCAAACATTGTATCTTCTCTTTCTGATGCTGTTCAAAATGCGTAGACTTTCTCTCCCTACCCATCCCTCCTGTGTCTTGTAATTAACCAAAACATGAATGATCATCCTGAGCCCTCCAACTTTGCTCCTACAATATTTAACCCCATCCATCTCTGACTCTTGCCCCTACCAATCTGAGCTGCTCCATATAACAGGGTAAAAAAAAATCAGTCTCCAAAGTGCAAAATCATTGCATATATTTTCCTGGTAAAATTTATACCAAATACATAAAAAAACAAACATAAAACCATCTGAGAAGTTTCATTGTCAATAACTGTCAGTATTTATATCGATTATGTACAAAGCATACAGTAAACTATCTGAATCCCGTGTTATCAATATATCTTTTGGATTTCAGAAGTAACATTAAAATTGAAAAGAAAAAGGTGAAACTTACTCATGAATGATTTATATTATATGAAGTTAAAATGTTCTAACACTAATGATTGAGGGGGAAAAGATCAAAATTGTATAGTAAAATTATAGCAATGTATAACTCCTCCATCTTCTAATAAAAAAATATGAAGCCTCTAAGCAGTGTTTGAAATTTTTATTCTTACATTATTATTTGGGTAAACATGAATAGCCGTACAAAATGGGGTTATATCTAAGTCAAATGGTTTATATTAAAGAAAAGATATATAATTTCTCTCAACAATGAAGGTTTTTCTTTCCAATATTTTTGCACATATAATATATATTAGATGTATATTTCTCTTCATAATTCTTGCTTTACCTAAAAGCACATTTTTATTTGCTTTATAAGTCCATTTCTCTAAACAGTTAAAAGATTTTATTTTCCCTTTGGGATGACATTTCTATAGTTTTACCAACAGATAATTGCAAACCATACTTCATATTCTTTAAAAATTAACTGATGTGGAATTTTTTATTATGGTCAGAAGTTACAGTTTTCTGCCTATGATTATAAACATTTGCTTTTAAATAAACATCCAACACATTTTATGTTGTGGTTTCTAAAGGATTTTTAGGGCCAGGGATATAGCTCAGTGGCATAAGTGACTGCCTGGAAAGTGAAAAGTCCCAATTTCAACTCCAGGGACAAAAAAAGAAACAACAAAAAAGTATTTGTAAATGAAAGAAAGAAAATATGGGAGGCCCACTAACTTTGGATAATGTCATATTCCCCTTCACATTGTATAGTGAACATTATTTTTGGCAGTTGAATAAACACACTAACTTGTATAGTTTTCAAAATTCAAACTCTGAAAACCGTGTAATGTACTTCTTAGTAATTCCTACCTAAATGCTAAGAGTACAGTCATCCCTGTGTCCCAATGTCCTTCCCAGAACATTCTGAAGAAGTTGAGTCCAATGAGGAGCTGGATGCTTTCAACATTGACTAAGGTGTTAGAACTATGAAAGATGCAACGCTGGACATCAAGAGCACATGTTAATTAGGGCTAACATTTGCTGTCAACCTGAGTCTAACTGATGCCTTTGATAAAGCCTGTGGACTGTACTACTAAATGTGACACAATTCTATCCTCTGCAACCCTAAGCTAAAAATTTACTAAAGATAGCATGTGAACAATGAAAACTAGAATTTCCCCCTTTGCGGTAGCCCATATACATTATGTTCCCATCAATGTAGTATTGATATATTGACTCCTTTACCAAGTTTTTCCCTGGTTACTGTAGAATCTCATGTAACATCCCTCACAATGAAATATATCAATCAGGGAAATTTGAATCTAATTGTGGCCCTTGTTCTATCACTTATATTTGACTCAGAATAAAATATTTTCTTCCTTCCTTGTTGTTTAGTTGTTTTCTTTGTTCATGGGACATAATAGTCAACGTCTAAATGTTAGAGAAGGAGTAATTTATTTGGGGGTCACAGTTTGTAGAGATTGCATCCTATAATAGGCTGGCTCCATGGAACAACATGGCAGATGAGTGTGGTAGAGGTGAAGCAACTAAAGACATTGCAGCTGGAAATAGAGAAAGCTCAAGAGAGGAGGGAGGAAGATAGAATTCGCCAGGACCCGCCCCCTGTGATGCACGTCCTCTGACTGGGTTCCACCTCTAAACTTGTAAGTGGATTAGCTCACTAATGAGTGTCATGCCCAACATCCAATCACCTACCCAAAGCCCTATCTCATGCAAATGAAGCTTTGGGGGAGGGAGACATCTAGCTACAAATCATAACACTTTGAAAATTATTGTTCTGTAATGACATTCTAGGGTTTTGTCTTAAAATTATATTGTTATCAACTCCGGTTTGAAAAGGGGCAATATAAATTTATTGTTGTATGATAAATTATCCAAGTTCTCTGCTTAACAGGCTCACTGGGAGTGCACACACCCCTGGCTTAAGGTTGGAAGACTCCATTTTCAGGCTAACTTATAAAGTTGTTGGTCATACACAGGTCCTTGCTGGCTGTTGGCTAGAGGCTGGGCTTGTGGTAAGGTGACTGACTGTACTAGGGTACTCATGACAAATAACAAGAAAGACATTCTAGAGAGTAGAATCGAGACAAGGTACAGTATTTTGTATTCAGATCTAACAAGTTGCTTAGCCTCACCTTTGCCATGATTTGGCATGCAAAGCACCAGGAAGAGAGGAATGTTGAGTGGCAAATTGGCAACACATTACAACTTTTTTTCCCTTACCACCCAGTAACTCATACCCCTTTCGCATTCAAAAGATTTTACTTCCTCTTCAACCTTCTGATTTTTTTTTTTATCCCGTTACACAATGTCAGAGTCCTCAGCATTACATAAATCAGATCTAGATGTGAATAGGATGCTAAGAGTCCAATTTCTCTAGCTATATAAATCTGGGAATATAAACAAACAGGAGCCAAGTGCTACACCTCTCCATACACACATTAAGCTCTGTCTAAAAATATAGAACAGCTTTTTAGCATGATCTTTTTAAAAATAGAGGGAAGATACAAAGCATAAGGACTTATTGCTCCAAAGTTCTTTTGAAATCTGTTGGGATAAATGTTGAAAATTCTATTGTGTTTCCTGTTGCTGGGTAATTCCCTATGGGTTTTGGATTTGTTCCGTGGGGCCTGTCTTTTCTTTCTATACGTGAGTTTGTAGAGAAGTAGTTGCCCAAGCAATAGATCTTTGAGGTTCAAGAGCCTTTTTTTAATTGTGATTCTATTGTCCCACTGTGTTTCTTTTCTTTTTTAAAAAAAGTGTATTTGGTACAGGGTCGACAAGGTGTTCAGTGTATCACCATACAAATCAGACTCGTAGTGATTTTGTTTTCAGGATCCCAAGCACTGGGATTACAGGCGCACACCACCATGCAGTCTCAATCCCTCTCAGCATGCCCCAGGGGTGGGGCCAGCACGGCACACTGGAAGTTGAACACTGGCTGCTGTGCTCTGCCTAAGCAGGCGCTTTAGTTCGCTGAGCTATCTGGCCAGCTGGAGGGTAAATTTTCATTTTCTTTCTGTATGTGTGTGTGTGTGTGTGTGTGTATGTGTGGCCAGCTTAGCTCCTGCTGGGATGGGGCTGGTGCTGCATGTGGTGCTGGGGATTGAACTGTGGTCCCCTTGCTTACCTAAACAAGTGCTTTAGACTGCTGAGTTATCTTGCCAGCCCCTGTCCCAATGTGCTTCTGTAGATTTTTTTTCTCAGAACCTTTACGTTTTGCATTTGGTAAAACACACATCGGCATGTCTTCTCAGGATAATTTCTCCTTCGCCTTGAGATCAGCTGAGAGGACTACAATGGTCTTATAGTATCTTTTTTCTTGGTTGAAGTCATAATGAGGCATACTCTGAGCCTTTCTAGAGTCCTTTCTGTGACTACAATCCTTTAACTCTCGGTGGTTTAATGAGAGTCTGAGTAGTCACATTATTAGATTATCTCTAAGCCACATGGTCATGATGGCTCAGAAATCATTTCTTGTTTAAGTATTTTTTTCCTCTTCTGGAGAGGCTGGGAATTTTCAGATCACCTAGTTCTCCTTCTTGTTCAGTCACTATCTCTTCCATTTTATTTTTTCTGGTTTATATTTCCTTTTATTTTAAAGAGAATAGAAATGATAGAGAATTTCAAAACAAGATGATAGTGAATTCACAATGGTTGTTATATTTTATATTGTTATATTCAACTAGTTGTTCAACTTACCAGACACAGGCATACAAAACTTTCAAACAATTAGGGGTTAACTGTTGCCCTCAGTAGACCGACAGAAATTACAATTATCTTAGCTAGCATGTCTTTCTTCCTTTCTTCCTTTCTTCCTTTCTTCCTTCCTTTCTTTCTTTCTTTCTTTCTTTCTTTCTTTCTTTCTTTCTTTCTTTCTTTCTTTCTTTCTTTCTTTCTCTCTCTCTCTCTCTCTCTCTCTCTCTCTCTCTCTCTCTCTCTCTCTCTCTCTCTCTCTTTTCTCCTTTCCCCCATCCAAGTTGTTCTTTCCTTTTGAGTAGTTTCTTTTTCTTTCAAAGTATCTATTATAGTTTTCAATTTCAAATTTTATTAATTCAGGTTTTACACTAGGAAGGCAACTCAATGTTTACACATGCAGGTCTGATTCATTTCACTTATGAGTAAGGTCTTTACTTCCATCCATTTACCTATACAGGACTCGAATTTATCTTTCTCTTGAGCTAAGTAATACTCCATTATATATAAAAAATATTTTGTATCCATTCCTCAGTTGATGGGAATTTGCGTTGTTTCCAAAATTTAGCTATGACAAATTGCACTACTGTTAACATGGGTGCACATATACTACTGTGATATGATGTTTTCAGTTCTTTGGGGAAAAACCCAGAATGAGAATAGGTGGGTTAAATGGGATCTCTAATCCTAGTTTTGTGAGGAATCTCTACCTTGTTTTCCACATTGGATGTACCAGTCTACCCTGCCACCAAAAGTGTATCTCATCTTTTCTAAAATGAGATACTACTTGTTGATTCATTGACTTGCTTCCTGTGTTGTTTGATTTTTGTTCATAAACTCTTTGAGTGCCTTTAGACTTAATATTTCTGTTTTAGTGTTAGTTCTTTGATCCATTTTGACTTTAGTTTTTTAAGTGATGATAGATAGGAGTCTAGTTTTAGTCTTCTGCATGTGGAAAGCCAGTTTTTCCAGAACCATGTATTAAACAGGCTCTTTCTTCACGTAAACATGTTTGGTTGTTTTCTCAAAACTAAGTGGTTGAATGTGTTTTTTTGTTGTATCTGTTTGCATCTTCTAATCAGTTTCATTAATCCTCAGGGATTTTTGGCCAATACAATATTGATTTTATCACAGTAGCTTCTTAGTATAATTTGGCGTCAGCAGTTGTGATGCGTTCTGCCTTTTTTCTATTGCCCAGGATTACTTTTGATATTCTAGGTCTCTTATGGTTCCAGAAGAATTTAGTAATGTTTTCTCTCAATTTGGGAGGTATTCTAATGGTGTTTTGATTGGGATTTCTTTAAGTCTGTACAACAGTTTTGAAATTATAGCCATTTTTCCAATTTTGGTTCTTTCTATCCTTGAGCAAAGAATAGCTTTTCATTTTCTGAAATCTTCTTTGATCTCTTTTTTTTAAAAAAAAGAGCACTATGGCCAGCCAAATAGCTCAGTGGATTAAAGCACCTGTTTAGGCAGATGCAGAGACCTGGGTTCGATCCCTGGTGTGCCATGCTGGCCCTACCCCTGGGGTGTGCTGAGATGGCAACTGAGACTAGGCATGGGGAGCGGCATGCCTGTAATCCCAGAACTTGGGAGGCTGAAAACAGGAGGATCACTATGAGTCCGGTCTGTGTAGTGAGACTCTGCAGACACTGGAATACATAGTTAAGAAAGAAAAAAAAAACAGCACTGGAATTTTCACTGCATTTTTCTCTTAACGCATTTGTTAAATTGATTTCTATGTTTTTTTTTTTCTTTTCTTTTTTGGATGCTATTGTGAAAGGTATGGTTTTCTAGATTTTTCTCTTAGTGTGTACATTATTTGTGCAGAGGAAGACTGTTGATGTTTTTATCAAGGCATACTACTGAACTTGTTTATTAAATCTTCAAGTGTTTTGGTTAAGTTTTTGGGCTTTTCTATGTAGCATATTATGTTGTCTGCAAATAATGATAATTTCACTTATTCCTTTCCTAACTTTATGTCTCTTTCTGGTTTAATTGATCTGGCCAATATGGCCATAATTACATCGAATAGGAATGGTAATCATGGATACTGTTTTCTTGTTCTTTATTTTAAAGTGAAACTTTTTAGTTTTAGTCCATTTAGCATGATGTTGGCTATCAATTTACCATAGATAGCTTTTTTCAGGTTGAAGTAAGGACCACTTATTCCAATTTTCTGTAGGATTTTTACATGGATGAGTGTCAGACTTTATCAAATGTCTTTTCTGCATTTATTGAGATGTTTATATGCTTTTTATGTTTGACTTTGTTGATATGGTATATTATATTTATTGATTTACTTAAATTGACTCATCCCTGAATTCCTGGATTGAATCCCACTTGGTCATGATATATAATCTTACTGAAGATTTGCTGCATTTTTTGCTAGTATTTATTGATTGTATCTGCATTTATTATTGAGATTAGCCCATATATTTCATTTTAAATGTCAAGAATAATTTGGTAAATACCCTCACTCTTGATTTGTGAAACTCCTTTGTTAAATCACCAACTTTATAAAGCTTATATGCAGATTTTCACAAAACTGCAGGTGGAAGCATGGTATGTTTTTTTCTACTATGTAACAAAAACGCTCCTTGGTACAATTTAAATACACATATTTCTGACTTCCTTTAGAGGCTTCTCTGGCAGGGTTCTCAAAGCCTACATTCCTACTAACAACCAGTCCAAAGTAATTCCCAATTCTCTAGCCTACTAATCTAGTATTTACTTCTTGCTCAGTTTCAAAACTATAACCATGTATGTAGGTAACTATGGTACCACAGTGCTTACAGTATCAAAATAGCATTTGTCTATTGCTTCCTTTGAAAAATAAACAAAAAATTTATCTTAAATTACTTTAAAACTTAGTGATCTTAATCCAAATATATACCAACTTATTATTATCTGTCTCACATATTCCCTTCAGTAGATCAGGCATTCAAGGATTATTGGGTGAGTCCTTCGACTCAGGAAATTTAATGTGTGGAAGTGTGGTACTGGCCAAAGTTTGCATCATCTCAAAGTTTATCTGTAGAAGAATTTCACTTTTTAATTGACTTGCATGGTTGATGGCACAGGGTGATTCTTCAGAGGCCTCTGTCTAGAGGTACCATCAAGTGTTTTCATGTGGGCCTCTCTGCAGTGGCTTGCCCTAAAGCAGGCATGTCAATAAAACAAAGAAGCATGAAGGCAGTGTACACAAGATGAGAGTCCGGATTCTGTGAAGGTTAGAAGTGGCACTCATCTCTTTTTGTACTCAATTCACTAGAAACAAGGTAATGATAAAGTTATAGAAAGGGTTAACAGAGGCATCAATATCAATGGGAGCCACTTCAGGAGCTCTATACGATATACAGTATATGATATACTGTATAATATATAACCATAAAGGAATGCTTTACCCCTAATTTGCTTAGCAACAGCATCTATTTTTACATTATTCTGCAAAGTTACAGATAAGAAATATTTGTTAAGATGAGGCCATTTATATTCATGAAACTAAACATTTATTCACACACTTATTGTTTGATCAGCCTTCTAGTGATAGAAAAAGCTGAAAAAGCAAGGTTGCTGGATAAATTTTAGTTTCCAAAATGAATCAGACTCAAGAAGAAAAATAGTGAATGTCTAGAATATGTGTACATCTAAATATATTTTATTTCATGAAGTACCAAAACTAATTTTTATTCTCACCACTCAACTTTTCACTTCACCAAAAGGAGCGAGGAATGCCATTCCTGCTACCATGAAAGATAAATCCATGAATCATGTAAGCCCAGGCATTTCATTATTTGGAAAGAAAATTATTTTAACCTCATTACAATTCTGTTTGAGTGCTAAGTTTATGTGGAAGAGTTAACAGACAAAATAACATTGATAAAATAAAAAGCTCCAAAAAATTCATGTAAGTCTAAACCCATACACTTCAAGGACCCATCGTAACTTTTAAATTTGTGATTGTTTGCCCATCAAAGAGATAAAGAAAAATGCAGATGGTGAAGAAAACTTTCCTTTTATTTCTGCAGTCAGAGACCTCTGAAAAAGCTGACTGTTTTAGTCTAAACTAAAACACCAGCTTCAGAAGTTAATTTGTCACTGAATAGAGAATAAGAACTCCAGAGAGAGGTTATATGTCACATTTCATGGGAGAACCAGTCTTGTGACAATAAAGACATCCATCCCTTTTATCATCAGAGACATGGATTTTATTTTTCCCCAGTGGACTTATTTACTTTCCAAAGCGTGAAGACCAAAGATACATTTTCAAGGGCCCTCTGTTTAGAAGGTGACAAGTCTCTCTTCTGTGTAATTTCTTTGAGATTGACTTTTGTTTGAGATTTTCTTAACTGTCATACACCTCCATTTGTAGGATGACATCATTGTATGTCCCAAGGTAGGAACCTGGGACAAATGAAACCAGAACTAAGTGCTATAGGTAAATAATGGTTTCTTTAGTCTCAAAAATTTTGTCTGGATTAGGATAATATTAATACAGATGGACTTATGAGTTTGTTCAGATAGAGCCAGAAGTGAATATTTCAACTGAATATTATTTCAATTAATTAAAAAGTTAAAGCCAGAAACAAATATAAAAAAAAAATGTTTTAATGTGGTTTGGTGTGCATTGATTGCTGTATTAGTCTCATTTTATTTATTTATTTTGTCTTTTTGAGACAAGGTCTCACTATGCAGTTCAGGTTGGCCTTAAGCTCGATTTGTAGCTCAGGCTGGTCTCGAACTCACAACAATCCTCCTGCCTCCCCCTCCCGAGTGCTGGGATTACAGTCATGCACCACCATGCCCAGCTAGTCTCATTTTAAAATAAGCAAGTTAAGAAAACCTAGTTTGGTAAATATTTAAGTAGTCCAGAAAAAATTTAAGTGTCAAAGAAAGGTTTTACCTTCAGACACATTGATTTATAGTGTCTCCTTTTCAGGATAGCAACATGCACTACTCTGTACTTACAACCTTCTGGGAAATAATTCATACAGTATTTAACATTCTGCTTTGAGAACAATTATCCAGAAAGATTATAATTTTAATTAATGCATACTTTTAATAAAAAAGATCACTCATTTCTAAACAAATCAGATTCAAAAATCTATTCTTAGAATTCATATTAAAGTTTCAGTTGGATGATTTGTCTGCAAGGATAATATTGTCTTAAAAAATGGCAAAGAAGTGAGAAGGCACACTCATCCAAGATATATATTACATCATGCTTATAGAATTAGAAAGTTCATTTGAGTAAATGTAAAGGGTCATATACTTCTCTGTGCAGCCAAGTTCCAAATAAGAACTTCTCCAGCAGGGGAGAATTGGCCTTTAATAGTTTAATTACTAATCAGGCAACCGCAGTCTATCTATTGATTACTTGAACTGCTTCCAACTCACATCGCCTGCCATTATTTTTAATTTTAATGTGGCTGAAGATTTACCTGTGGGAATCTATTAGGAGAAAGACAAATTCAATCATATAGCTCAGTGACTCTTAAGTCAGTGGTCAGCATGCAAAGTGAATCTGTTATTAATGCATTCAGCCAGAAAGAATAGAGTATCAAAGATTACATGAAGCATCAAAAAAGAAATAAAGAGCCTCGGATTACCTCAGTGACACAGTGCCTGCCTGGCAAGCATGTGGGCCTGGTTTAGTTCCTGGTACCCCTGAAAAAAAAGAAAACAGTCAAGAGAAATAGTCTATTAGTCATTCTATGGCTCAGCAATGTATTTGAGAATGCATAATTTTTTAATATCTTTATTTTACTAACTTTAATGTGTTAGATTCTAATTCATGTTAATATTCCACAGTCTCCAGATGGTTCTTGCTGCTCTAAATATTTCACTCATATTACATCAAAAAGAAGACAAAGTAAATATTAAGCCAAAATTAGGAGAACTTTCCATATATCCTGTTTATTCTGGTTCATATTGGGTGTCACCTGATTTTTATAGCTATAATGGAGTCTAACAAAAAAGCATTTTTACTTCAGAATATTGTCACACTGAAATTTGAGGTTCTGTTATTTAGGCGAAGTAGAAAATTGATGTTGAATAACCAATCTATAAAAGTTTGCCTCTTCTCTGATCAAGGTAATTTTGGATTACAGAAAATATAGTTCAACAGAAATTATAATTTTTATGCAATAAAATGCAATTTAGACAATTTTCATAATGCACTGTGCTTAAAAATGATGCCAGTACTTCATGTGTTAGATAATTAAAAACAGAAACTTTACTCAGGAATTACTGCCCTGATCATACAGGAGAGTAAAGAAATTGTAAAAAATTTTAAATTATTAAATTTTCCAGTCTTGGGATCTTCATTTGTACTTTGGATACAATACTATCCCCAACTCACAGTAATGTGCATGTAGACCCTGCACCAAATACATTTTTGAAAAAGTAAAAGTGTTATAGTTTTCCTTAAATATGTTTTAGAATAAATTCATTCCTGGGTGTGGTGGTGCATGTCAGCAAATCCATCATTCAGGAAGCCGAATCAGAAAGATCACAAATTCAAGGCCAGCCTAGAACAACGTAATTTTGAAGTCAGCCTGAACTATATGGTGAGACTCTATCTCAAAATATTAAAAATTTAAGAAATATACAAATTCATTAAACCTTAAAATAGTTCACATAAATACATATAGCAACATAACTAATTTGCCTAATGATAATACAAAAATTTTCATTTGTCAAATTTAGTTTTCATTTTATAAAGTTCTTATTGATGTAGTAAGAGAAAAAAAAAAACTTTCAGTTTTATAGCTCTGTGATGTCTTCACAGTAACCACCCAAATAAACAGACTGGAAGTTCCCTTTCCTCATTTTAGAAATGATAAAATTAAAACTCTGTCTGATTAGATAATTGCCTAATTGAAAAGCCCTAGAAACTGGCTGATGAGGGACCAGAACCCAGCCTTCTGATGCTAAATTTTATCTCTCCTGCACTAAAATTTCAGTGAAAATGGTAATGACAGCAGATTCCCTGAAACTTGCTACTGATTTGGAAATTAAAGCAAATGAACATTCATTTAAATTTAGAGAAATACAAGTATATTTCCTTGATCTCCTTTTAAAAAAAATATCCTAGCTGTTCATTTGAATACAAAATATCTTTTACATGAAAATAACACCGAGCTTTTATGTGCAGAAAACACCCAAACACAAGTCAATAAAAGGTTAGTGGGCCGGGGAGATGGCTCAGTGGAATAAGCACTTCCCTGGCAAGCACAAGGGCCTGAGTTCAATTCCTGGTTCCCAAAATAAATAAATAAATAATAAAATAAAAGATTAGTGAAGAGGCTGGCCGTAGTGACCAGAGTTCGATCCCCCACGTGCCATGCCATCCTTGTCCCTGGGGGAGACTGTCTGGGACTGAGACTGGGTGTGGTGATGCTTGCCTGTAATCCTAGCCTTTGAGAGGGTGAAAACAGGAGACTCACTATGAGTCCAGTCTGTGTAGTGAGACCCTGTAGACTCTGTACTTAAATGCATAATAAATAAATAAAAATAAAAGGTTAGTGAAAGAATAAAGAATTTCAGCTCCTCATTGAAATATTGCTTAATTGATTTTCTGAGTGGCCTCAGGGAAGTGGTCTAACATATTTGTATCTGTTTCCTCATTTGTAAAATGAGAAATAAAATGTATTTTCTTCCCTGACATGGGTGTTATATGAGCTAATTAATGAAGTTCAATCAGCAGGTAAATGCACACTCCTTTTTGTTAGTTTATTCTACGGAATAGAAAATTGACTGGTCAAACTCACTAACATTTTCTAGAAAGTTGTATTGCCTAAAAGACATACATGCTTATTTTACTGAATTTAAATCTCATTTACTGAAAGAACCAAATACTGAATTTAATTGCTTTTAAGAAAACAAAAAAAAAATGTACTTCTTGTGTTTCTAGTGCACTCTAGGATGATCATAAACAAAATGATCATTTTTAGAATTTATTTCATATAAACAGTTGTAAAAAAAATCATGGGCTACAGATTCTTATCACTAAAATGTAATCGTACCAATTTGGGTTTGTTTCCCTTTCTTTAATTACCTGAAGTCTATAACCTGAATGCTTGAAATGAACTCATTGCTTTGGAATATGTATGTGGTTATAAATATACACAAGATGTGAGGTATACAATGAATGTTGAAATTGAAAAAAATATTACCATGAGGACACAATGTCATTAGTCTCCATCAAAATTTGCCCCTTTGTACTGAACACATCCCATTATTTTTTCCACCTTCCAAAGCATCTTTGGAAGCCCTATTATGTCAATATTTTATTAGCTGTGATGAAAAGTACAGTGAATGCAGCTGCCAAGTGCCACCCAACCAAAGCTCAATCTCATAACAGCTCCCATGTGCATGTGTCTTCCATCCACCATGCTCGCTAGATCTGAACCCAAGCAACTTCTGATTTTTACCCAAAGTCAAAGTAAACATGAAATATAAAAGTTTTGTATTAATTCAGGATATTAATTAACCACAAAAGCACAACTATAGACACTCAGGAAAGACTCCCAGAACTGCTTGGAGAACTGTAAATAAATATAAATTTATAGGCCATAAGATATAGTTCAAAATAGTACCAAAAAAAAAGCTAGAAAATGATTTAGGCGTTTGAAATATGCTATTTCTTGATTCAAGCTGACGTTACCTGTGCCATTACTTTTTGTCGCTAAATTGTGAGCTAAATAAACCTTTCTTCTCTTAATTTTGGTTGTCAGGTAATTTATCTCAGCAACAAGAAAATAAAATAACCAAGACACTCATTATGTTTCTCGAGCTATAGCCACCGTCATTATGATAGAGTAACCTACTAGTCTAAGTGCGCTAAAGTACAAGCTTCATTATATTGTTGATGAATCTTTGAATAGCATCAGGTTAGAGCCATCATAATTAATAAAGAAATTAATTTTTTACACTTATCTTCTGGTCCTCCTAAGTATTCTGTTATTTTTGAAGCAAAATTTCTGGATCCTATAGGATGCATATATTGAATTTAGTATAAATTTCTAAAGAGTTATCCAGAATTAGTGTAGTGATTTTTGTTTCTACTAGTAGAATACGAGAGTTCTTATTCTTATGCATCCTCTCCAACACCAAGTTTTGGTAATCTTAATTTTAACTACCAGTATAATTCAGTGGTGTTGCATAATGGCTTAAAATTGTATTTCTCTGGTTTCTCATGAGTTTGATAACATCATAGTACAGTTGTACGTGATTTGAATATTCTTTTATAAGGGTATTCTTCAGAAACAATTGCTACTATTTTCTATTTATCTTTGTCTTTTTTATATTTCTTATAGTCCTGAGCACAAGTATACATGCATACCTATGGGCATGGGTATGTTGGGTAATGGAGAGAACAAGCGGAGAATTTTAGGGACAGAATGAAGACTGATCAACAAAAGGTGCATGTCCATAATGCACCTTGATTACTTTTATTTCCCCCTCCATCTCTTTGTCTTCTCATGTGCAAAACATCTATCTTCTTGTTTTGTATTATTTAACTATCATGTTGCTCTCTTTTTTTTTTTTTTTAGAGAAGGATCTACAGGGTGTTCAGGGTCTCACTGTGTAGATCGGTCTTGTAGTGATTCTCCTGCTTACAGCCTCCCAAGTGCTGGGATTGAGGCGCATGTCACAATGCCTAGCCTTCATCACCTCAGCATGTCTTGTGGGTGAGACCAGCACAGAAAACCCAGGGATCTGTGGATTGGAATTTGCACTTTTTGTTTTGAGAAGTATCTATTTTGGTTGCTCACTTTTTATTGGGTCTTTTGCTGTAGGGAATCTTGTTTTTTTTCAGTAATTTAAATATTTTAGTTATTAGTCCTCTGTATAAAGAAGAACAGTCACTTTTTTTTCCCCATTCTATCAGATGCTACGTCACATTGTTGGTAATTTTCTTGGTTAAATAAAAGCTTTTTAATAGTTGTGCCTATTTTATCCTCCAGCACATAAAGTGTTTCTGTTTTAACATTTGATCTTTGAATCACCTCTCTCTAATACGGCTATTAAAAAATGTAGGTGCTTTAAGCCACTGAGCTATTTGGCTGGCCCTCATGTTGTTCTTTAATATAAATTGATTACATTTCATAAGAATGCTTTTTGATTACTAAGAAAGACACTGTTCAGAAAGCCTATATAGATATCAAGAAAGAAACATTTCTAGCTGTAAATAGCTTTTAGTAAGTGATCTAAGTGGATTCGCCATAAGATATAGCCAGGTATTGTGATTTATGTATTTCTCTGGTACAGGATCTCACTGTGCAGTTCAGACTCATAGTGATTCTCCTGGTGTCAGCATCGCTAGTGCTGGGGTTACAGGAGTATGGCGCCATGCCCAGTTTCGGTGGCCAGGACAGTGCGCCCGGGAATCCAGGGCTGGCATGACATGCAGTACTTGGGTCAAACTTGTGCTTTCCAAGATGGTGCTCAGACCCCTGAGCTATCTCCTCAGCTCTTGACTGTTACGTTGATCATGACAGTCTCGACAGGGTGTGGAGTGACAGCAATACCACTTGACTTATGAGGACTTCCTGCTCCCAAACCATAATAAACCATAAGTGACTCTTCACATGAATTCTAGTAGGGCAATGTATGGACTACCTGACCAGTGGCACTCCCCCAAACAATCAAAGATCTTTAAAAAAAGCAAAGTTTAAAAATAACTATCAGCGAAGAGGAATTTAAGGAAACATAGCCATTGATGTATTAGTGTTGGATCATCAAAGACAACTAGAACACGCTAATGTAAAATATTAACAATAGTACGAAATGGACCTGAGATACTTGGGAATACTCTATCTTTGAAATTTTGTAAAACTAAAATTATTTCCTAGCTTTGTTTTTTATAAATTGTTCTGTTATAACCATGAGTATGAATTTATCACTATACATGTGATAATTTCAACTCTCTGGGGGAAAATACTCAGAAGTGAGATGTTTGGGCAAAATGGAATTTGTACTTTTAGTGTTCTGAGGAATCACTGATTTCCATAGTGGTTATACTAGTTTACATTCTCATCAGCAGCATAGAAGGATTCCTTTTCCCCCATGTCCTCACCAGCATTTATTATTGCTAGTTTTTTTATGATATCCCTTCTTTCTGGGATAGGATTCCATCTTGTAGTTTAAAGTTGCATTTCACTAATGGCCAAAGATGCAAACATTTTTTCATGCATTTGTTGGAATTTGTACTTCTTGTTTTGAGAAGTATCTATTTTGGTTGATCACTTTTTATTGGATTTAGTCCTCTGTATAAGGAATAGCAGTTACATTTTTCCCCATTCTGTCAGTTATCATTTCACTTTGTTGGTAATTTTCTTGGTCAAACAGAAGCTTTTTAATCTGGTACAATCCCATTTGTTAAGTCTCTGTATTATTTCTTCTGCCATTGTGTTTCTATTCAGAGAGTCCTTGCCTATGTCCCTGTTTTCAACAGTTGTAACTCTTTTATCTTCCAGCACATTAAGTGTTTCTGTTACTCTTTGAATCACCTTTCTCTAATGTAGCTTTAAAAAAACTCTATTTTAATGTCACTGTCCAAAATTTAATTGCAATGAAGTGTTTTGCTTCTTAATTCTCTTACATATTGAAAAATAGCTGATGTTTTAGCTTCCTTAGAGAGCTACAATTTGTGAATGGACAATTTTATCTCTAGAGATTTTTCTACATTTATCACTATAAGAAGACAGAAGACAGTTTTTTAAATCTATAGTGAGCATTTATATTTAGTACAGGTTCTATAGGGTCTCACTACACAGATCAGACTCATAGTGATCCTCCTTATTTCAGCTTCCCAAGCCCTGGGATTACAGGTGCGTGCCACCACGCCCAGTTTCAGTGTCCTTCTCAGTTCTCCCAGGGGAGGGCCCAGCACTGTATGGTGGACATTAACCCCATCCCTGTGCCTTCCTAAGCAGGTGCCTTAGTCTGCTGAGCTATTTGCCTGGCCCTGCAGTGAGTCTTGAAAAAGTTCATTCTTTATTTTTATTATTATTATTTTTTTGAGTGGTGCTAATAGAACTCTCTAAGCTAACTTTTTTTTTTAGCACATGTCTACAGAACTCCACGCAAGGTCTCCTGCATTTGCTAAATTTCTCACACTCTCAGACTGCTAGGATTACATGTGTGTACCCCATACTGAGCCATAAAAGGTTCTTACTATCCAGAGAAAACAGCAGCTCACAGACAAATCTACATGTTTTTCTACATTTCAGATATCATACAGTATGGCTATGCAGTTTTCACTTGGAGAAATAAATAAATAATTAAAGTAGTTAACACTGTTTTAACAGTTCATTTAATTATAGAGCTACAACTATCCTTCAAAGGTAAGATTCTTGTCATTAACATAGGAAGCAAAATGTTTTCAAATTGTTATTAGCAAATGTTTGTTTGTGAATCTTAAATTTTCATATGTTGTATATATAAGACTATACTCAAAATGAATGTGCTGTGGACACTACAATTATGATTGTCAATCAAGCAATGAAAGCTATAATTTGATTAATTTATTCAAAACTCACATGCAAAAATCAAAAAGATCAAAGAGAACCCTGCAGCTGTGGGGATACTGGCGGCCTAGATTCATGCACCCAACCTAGTCAACCAGAAAGAACTGTTGGAAAACACAATCGCTCACTGCCGTGTGTGTAATAACTCATTTAAAAATGTAAAAAAATTAATATTAGTAACATTGATGCAAAGATATATAAAAATAGTATCACAGAATTTGTATTTAGATTTGAGAGTTCAGATAACAAATTTTGATGAAGATTTAGACAATGTGTACATTCAACCAGTTTTTCCCATATTTAAATAGCTCATCCTTTGAGGGTAATAATTTTTATAACACATTATAAAAATATTTTAAGTGGAATTCCTTCTGTGGGAATAGTTTTCAAAAGTCAGGAAATTAAGTGGCTGATCAAATAAGAATGTAAAGTCATTAGTTTACTAAAAATAAGAAACATGCCAGTGAATTCCTGTGGAAGGTTTATAACAACATGAAAAATGACATAAAGAAAGGTTCATAAAAAGAATGGGGTGATTCTCTGAAAAAGCATACTGTGTTATTAAACAAAACCTTGAACCTTTTCCAATCCTTTCTCTCACAGTGTCTGGGATGCAGATTTTTAGAGCTATGTATTAAGAAGATAAATCAGTGAGTGAATTTATAGTTCATATTTTGCATTATGGTGAAAGGATAATTTATTTGCTTTTCAGTTTAAATCAGGCTGAAAAACCTGCCAAATTAAAAAGAATACACTACTTTCGAGAGAAAGATAGGCAGGTTTAGATAAACCTGAGTTGAAGTAAATCTTCTAATTTTAATTTCATGAGTGACTCCAAAACTCATTTTTTTAATACTAGCTGCTACTGTTGGTGTTATGGTTTGTGTGTAGCTGTCCACTAAAGCCTCAAGTAGTTACCGGGGCTCAAATCTAGAGTTTGTGATTAATTCATGATCTAAGGCCTAGATTATGGGTCTGATATGGTGAGTGCTACACGAGCCTGAGTGCAATACGAGGAAAGGCTTGCCTCTGCCCCTTCTGCCACCGTCCTCCCCTTTTCTCTTGCTGTTGTGCTGTTTTCCACCACCCAGAACAGCTGCCCTCTCCCATGTGCCACTCTGCCTTGGAGCCAGCCGAGTATGGGCAAAAGCAGCCGTTTCCTGCGAACTACAGAAACTTTCCTTTCCTACATTTTGGGTGCTAGGTATTTGCCCTAGCAACAAGAGAAAAGTAACTGAGACATCTGGCTATCATTAATTTTTATAACATCTATTTTTATTTTAGTGGGATAATATAATCCTTATTCCTATTAAAGTTTTAAATGAAACAAAAATACCAGAACAAAGAAATTTGAAACTTTACTTACACAGATTCAAATATTGGTTCATTTTATTTAATGATAAATTTCTCCTGCACTTTTTGAAGTCTTATAAAGCATTTACTGTTATTGTATTATTTTAGTTTTTAAGAGAAAAAATATAACTGGCAATTTCTGTTACCCACAGTTATAGTTGTTCAAAAGTTGCTCAAAGTCACCCAGGTAAGAACTGATAGTAATTTAGACTAGAATTGCAAGAGTCAAATTGAAAATGAGCAGTATTTTTTGATTGCTATATAGCAAAAGACTGTGAGATATTCTAATATACTGGAAAAAACTTGAAGAAAAGAGAATAAGCAAAGACAACGCTAAAGGGTTTGAGTTTGTACAACAGGATGATGACTCTTTTAATTGGATGTAGTGGACTGTTGAATTAAAAAACTGAATCATTACTTTCACTGTGCATTAAATCATGGGTGATATAAGTCCCCATCTTAGGCCTGGGGGATGCCTAGGATTATTGACTGTCTTTAATATAATATGCACACATTTTCATCTGCATCTTCAAGAGACTTGATAAATTTAGAGAATTTTCAGAGCACATCTTATGCAGGATATATTTCAAAGACAAATTAATGGATGGCTTAAAACCTCAGTAGGGGAAATAATTTTCTGTGGTATACCTACCTTTTTACAAGCCTAGTATAATAACCCTTATTCATCATAAATTGAAACATCTCATCACCATAGATCTTTAATTGTGGATGTAAATTAAATGACCCCTTTTTCAAATTAGATAATGTTCATTTTGTTCCTCAAAAGAGCAATGACAGAATATTATATTCACAAAATTATAGTATAAGTTCTTTTTTGTCTTTGTGATTCTATTGCTATCAGAAGAAAAGGGTTTATTTATCTCCTGTTAGTATTTAATATAAAGAAGTGAGCCTGAGAGTATGAAGCATTTAAGGAGAGGACCATATAAATAGTTTTTGTATTTCTGCATGTAAAGTGGTATCTATCACTTTTCAAATTCTGGTCGCTCACTTTGACAAATATCCATCTATACCTCAGATCATTTAAACAATTATTTAGGACTCATATTTATGTAACTATAGGATTAATACTGTACTTACTGTATTTTAGTATACAATCACTCATAAAATTCTTCATTGAATTTTCAATGCTCACAAGTTCCTTTTGTCACTCAAATATTTATTGTAAAAGGACAAATTTAATTCAGCATCTAAATGAGTAGATCTGGTCAGTATTACATTAATAGTCCAGTTAAATAAGTTGAAGTCTATTAAATTTTTTAAGTCTTCACTTCAGAGTTTAAGTAATGTTCTAAAAAAAACATGATTTGATGTTTCTAACAGTGCTTACACAGGTGAGGATGCAGTTACAAAGACTGCATTTCTTAGGCCACCCACCCAGATAGAATAATACTAATCTGCTACCAAGTTCTCTGGTTTGACTCCTTCTTGTTGAGAGTGTCAGTTGATACAGAGATCAAGTTGTAGCCTTTGACACTTCCAGTTATAGAAAGTTTGTACGTAAAGCTAGATCAAATGAGGCTTTTACAATTTCAATAAAAGTATCTCTAAGAGATTGGGTATAGAGAGACGGAGGGAGACACAGAGAGAGAGAGAGAGAGACAGACAGACGGACAGACATAGACAGAGAGAGACAGACAGAGACAAAGAGAAAGACAGACAGATAGAGAGAGACAAAAGGAGAGACATAGAAAGAGTCAGACAGAGACAGAGGGAGAGACAGAGAGACAGACAGAGACAGAGACACAGACAGAGAGACAGTGTGGAACATTCATCCTTTACATTGCAGTATTTGTTGGTACACAAGATAAATTTGTATGTTTAATTATTGAAAACATTAATTTGTTCCAAGAAAAAAAAACACTTTGAATTTAGAAATTTCAAAGAAATAACTCATTAATAAAGGAAATGCATATTTGCATAGAGACATTTATACAGTCTTATGTAAATGAACACATCTATCTATATTGCTGAAATCTGGGAAGTAGTCTATTATTTCTTAGCTTGTAGCAATTTAAATGTACAAGGGCCTCCTTCTAGTAACTATTATAATTCCATTAATTCTATTATAGTCAATTTAAATTGATTAATTAAATTAAATTAAATTTATTATTCTGTGTCATACACTTTGTATTTCATTATAATGCAATCAGCATATCTTTTTTCGATCAACCATAAATTAAAGAAACAGCATGTTATTATTCTTGTCAAATTTCATTAGATGAAATTCACTGATGGCATAATATGATAAAGAAAAAAATACCACTTCATGTAAATATACATTTTATTTGGATGGAGAGTTTGGAAAACTATGACAATGAACAAAATGGTCTTTATTAAAATCTTTTTTGAAAGGCTGTTATTGGAAAATTTTATACCACTTGCTACGGAGACAGCAATAATGATACAAGAGCTGGAGCTTTAAAACAGAAGCAACTCCCGCCCTTTGCCACTGTGTGAGTGAAACAGCACATAGTGCTGAGTGAAATAAAACAGGCACAGAGCAGATGAAACAATAGCATCTGTCTGTGGGATCTAAAAATGAAATTCATAGGGCCAGCCAAATAGCTCAGCAGATTAAAGCACCTGTAAGCAGGCACTGGGGCCAGGGTTTGATCCCCGGGCACTCTGAGAAGGCAATTGAGACTGGGCATGGTGGTACGTGCTTGTAATATCAGTTCTTGGGAAGCTGTAAACAGGCAGATCACTATGAGTACGATCTTGGAGTGAGACCCTGAACACCCTGTAGACCTTCCCTAAAATACAAAAAAAAAAAGTGAAACTCATACTCACAGAGAGTAGAACAGTGGCTTAGAACTCATGAGCAAGGGGGAGTGGGTAATGGCTTAGTAGGATAAGCACTTGCCTGGCAAGCGTAAGGGCCTGAGTTCAATCCCCAGTTTTGCCAAAATAAATAAATAAAATAAAACAAAAAGGACTCATGAGCAGACAAGAAAAGAGGACATTGGTCAGACTATATGAACTTTCAGTTACAAATTTAAAAAAATTCCATCAAAATACAGAAATTTAAAACAATGTGCTGAAACTATGAAATACAAAGAAGATAAAAGCTAATTGGAACCAAGAAAAGAGGCATTTAACAACATTCAAATGAAGAATAAAGGAACAGAGAAAACACAAACATTAATTTTAAAACATTTCTTATTGCAGATAGAGACCTGTGCTATAGTTTTTATATACTGCCTTTACTGCATGCTGCATTTTTCTTGTTTCTTATTAATTAATCTTTAAACTTAATTATTTTCTCAGGTTTGCAAGCCCAGCTATCAGCCCATTAAAAAATTCTTATTTTCTATTATGTTGCTTTTGATCTTTAATATTTCTTTTGCATTCTTTTCCATTGTTTTCATCTTTTCGCTTTTACAATCTAGCTTTCCTTACACATCATATGCTAGTTCATTAAAATCCTTAATAAACTCATCATAGTTATTTAACATTTTCTGCCAGATAATTCCAATATATTTACCATATCTGAAATATAGTTTGGTTTTCTTTTTCTTTTGTTTGCCCTTTGCAATGATAAAATTTATTGCAGGAGATAGATGTGCTATGTTTCTAATTCAAATCATCATAAAAAGGCTTTTAGTGTGAGGAGTTGTGTTAATGTACTTAGGAGATGGGCTATATTTAATATTTGTCTTACCACAAGTGTCACAAGTAATGACAGTTTTCATGAATATTTATCCTGTACAGATTTTCCCTGATACAGTACCTCACTCTTTCATTTCTTGTTTGTTATTGCATTTTCAGTGTTTCTCTTTTAGATCTTCAACAAAGTTGAACATAAAGCTTCCTCCACTTACGAGGGGTAAAGTCTGAACGGGTAGGGCACAGAGCTGAGGGCTGCCCTTCCCTCACTAAGACAATGCTTCGCCAAACCCCACCCTCAGATTTCTGCATTCAGTCCTCAGGAAGGTTTTCCCATAATCACCTCTTCCCTTTCCCACATGTGTTAAAATAAGACTTTTCCTATGAGAACGGGCACTGTTAGTTGTGCTTTACCACAGAAAATTGAAAACCACCAGGAATCACCCTTCCATCCGTGCCCATATTTGGTCTCAGGAAGGAGTCAGCATTTCCAGTAAGTGACCATCAGCTTAGGGCTCCAGCTCCTTCTGTTCCAGAGAAGCAGACCTGGCTGGGACTCTTTAGAGGAGTCTGACTTCCAGATTTCAAGGCAACAGGGTTTTTTTCTTTTTGGTCAGAATGGAAGTAAACCTTCCAAGCTCTTTACTTGGCAGATATGATACTGGAAGACAACATTATGCAATTTGAAAACACATTCAATGAGTAGCATTTGAATGATGAAAAGATGTCTACAGTACCACACTGAACCAAAAAGGCAAGACATAATTATACATTTATCTGTACATACAAAATAGTTAGTGTAGGTATACAGCTACTTTCTCTTAATTCAGTGAGAAGAAAGTGTTGTACTGATAGTGTTTGGACAAGATATCATGTCTACATCTTGTTCTATGAATAACTACAAAGACAACGATATGCAATGCACTAATTATTGTAACTGTACTAATAACCTGTCTTGAAACTGTCTCATTGCTACTTCTTTCTCAATGAAATTAATACAAAAAAAAATAAAAAGTTTACAAAGCATTATCTCATTGTATAATAAAGTCACTCTGAAAGGTTTAAATAAACACCAAATGTCATTACTTCCAGGTTACTAACATTATTACAGAATGCTCTATTGTTTACCCTTAATTATTCTCTAATGTGCATTTATAATGTCATCAGACATTACAAATTATAATCAATAGGTATGTACTAAAATGTTTTTATGTATTCATTGATAGTCACAATATAAAATTTTTACCCAATAAACTATTTTATGATAATCTTTAATCAATCAACACTCCCTATGATAATAAAATAAACAATGTCAATAATTATCTTTTTTTAATTTTCACAACTTACCAGTCCATTAATCAACAAATTGCCATTGTATTAATTAACTTCATTCTGGAGCATTTGAATAAGGTTACTGTGTAGAAAGTGAATATTCAAGTGTGGATAAAATTAGAGTAAGAAAATGAATGAATAAATATAAACATATAAATATACATCCTCAACTCCTTGATATTCAGGGGAATAGCTATTCTTTGAAGTAGCATAAAAGAGCTCTGTACAGTTGTTTCTGAATGCTGTCTGTAAATTAATCTGCAGAGGTCATTAAGAGCAGCTACTCCCTCTATTCAAGCGCTTGTCACCCACCAGCTTTCATAGCACACCCGGCTCCTGCAGTGGCCCATAATTTGTAGCGCTTAACTACTTGTCACACATAATGAGAAGAGATAGTTCAATATATCTGATAATAATTCAGCAAGTTGTCAAACTATATTAGCTCCATGAAAATCCATCCAGACACAATAAATAAAATGCTTGATTAATTTCACCATATGTTGATTGTAGTATGACCTCCCCTGGAGAAAAAAAATGTTTAAATAATGAAGATAGATAGATGGATAGATAGATAGATAGATAGATAGATAGATAGATAGATAGATGATATAGATATAGATGTAGATATGGAGAGAGAGGGACTGGGATGGGGACAGTGAGTGGGACACAGATGTGGACAGGGGACAGAGCGTAGAAGATACATAGACTATTTTAGCTAAACATGTCCTTCACAGAGCATGCCTTGAATATTTAATCCCAAATGCAATAATACTATAGTTTAGGACCTTCAATAATTGATTATGTCATGAAAGTCTTCCCTTATGGTGGATTAATGGTTAAAGTCAATAGTGAGAGAGCTTAGGGTACAAATTCTAGCTTTTTGTCTCTCTCTCTCTCTCTCTCTCTCTCTCTCTCTCTCTCCTTCCTCCCTCTCCTCCCCCCTTCCCCTTCCACTCCTATTCCTCCTCCCCCCATTTCCTTCTCCCTGCTGCCAGGTGGTGACATACCAAAGTCCTCATTGTCTCTATACCCTTTTTCCTTGGACTTCTCAACATTCACAACTATAATAAGTTATGTTTACCTGTAAATCACTAAGCCCGTGGTATTATACTTCAGGAACATAAAATAAGCTAATACACTCTCACACTGACATGCATATTCACATGGTGACCTCAGGGAGGGGATTTATTTTAAATTTCTATTTTTTGTGTGTGTTTTAGGGAAGGGTCTACAAGGTGTTCAGGGCCACACTACTAGATTGGACTCATAGCGACAGGCCTGCTTACAACCTCCCAAGCTCTGGGATTACAGGTGCACACCACCATGCCAAGCCTCAATTGCCACAGTTGCCTTCTCAGTGTGCCCCAGGGGTGGGACCCGCCTGGCAGGCCCGGAGGTGCCTGCTTTCAGGAGCTTTAATTTGCTGAGCTATTTGGCCATCCCTTTATTTTAAATTTGATACCAACAATAAATGTACATAGTATCTTTATTTTAAATACTGTAATGCATTTGTCACCTGAGGAAGGACCGTTCATTGCCACTGCCATTGCTATTTTAACATGTCTGTGTATTTTACTTAAGAGTGACAGGATGGCTTCCCGATCCATGACACAAAGTAATGAACCTCACTTGTACAACTAAAATAAGTGGCTCATGTTAATATACGGTGTTTTCATGTAGACACATAGGACATATTTTCTATTTGTTTTCAGAATGGGAGTAAAATTTTCCACTCATGAGTATAAATGCCCTCATCATTAATATAATAAAAAGAAGCCGTAAGAACATGGTTTATTTTTTTTTTCAGAGTTAATGTGTGTTCTTTTTCTTTATTAAGAACCGGGGATTGAACTCAGACCCTGCTGAACCATCTCCTCAGACCCTGCTGAGCCATCTCCCTGGCCCCTATTGTGTGTTCTTGTTTGGGGACATCTTTCTTACTTATGGATGCATTTTGGTTTTGCTTTTATTAGATGCACATAAAGTTGCCATTCTTCGATGTCTTTTCTGGAACTTGTGTTTGTCATACAAGACAAGGTAACACTCTGCCATAAAAAGTATCTCCTTTAATTTTAGGATTAAGGTAAGTATTACTACTTGGAAAGTCCAAGTACCTGCATTTAAATTCAAACTGCTCTATTATCTGGTTAGATTTTATCAGATTATTTAATGTCTGCCTTATTAATAAAAAATATTTTGTTATCTGCCTCATGTTTTTTTTTTTTTTGTACCAGGGATGAAACTCAGGACCTTATGCTTGCCAGGCAGCTGCTTGTGCCACTGAGCTATCTCCCCAGCTATGCCTCATATATTCCTTTTTTAGCAGAAAATAGAATTTTATAGAAGCACAAACTTTCTAGATGTAAACAGCTACGTATCTGCGAAGAAAACATGCAACAATAGTATTGTCATTAGGCTCGCCTGATTTGAACATTATGAATGTAATAGAATATTAAAAATATTTGTGGTATATTTAACAAAGATGAAGAAACGACCTTGTGAATAAAAGTCTAATAAGGATTCCTCTGTGACATCTTAACTTGAATTCTCAATCCTCTACTTCCTGAAGGGTAAAACTGCAGCATCATACTTCAAGGTAAATTTTGATAACATAGAAAAAGAAAATTACTTCCTCCTGAATATCAGTAGCTGTAATAAGCGTTAACGTCATGAACAACTAGTTTAATTCAAATGTGCACCTAAGAATTTTACATGGAGGAGCTTATAGAAGTTTAACAAGTTTAGGGATTAATTTCTGTTATTATTATTATAATCTGACACATGCAAAATCTGAAGCATAATAAGTGAGTTAGCTCCTCCATTCATCTGATTAGTGGAAACCTATGAATTCAACCAGGAACTCCAACCCCAGGATTCATAATATTAATCCAAAGGCTACCCCACCCTTAAAATTAAGTCCGTACTATGCAACTGAACTCATACAGTCTACTTTTTATATATTACTTTTTTTCAAACTTTGCGTCAACCCAGTTAGCTATGTTATGCCATTAACAAGAAGAAAAGCTATTGGGCAATGAGAACAGTAGCAGAAAGGTCAAGGTACAGCTGGAAACCTTCCCGTGATGCTCTCGTGGAACTGATATAACCATCTTGGAGAAATCATTGTAACTTCCTTTGCTAGAAGGGGAAGTTGTGAGAGTACGCGAAGTTCTCCTAGTGATGGTGCAATAAATGAAGGAGCAGTGCCGCGCCTTATTGACGGGGTCCCCCGCTACTGCACCGTCTCGATACTTTTAAGAAAATTCACAAAAAAGAGATGATCATCTACCCCTTACCTATCACATTTGGCAACATAACATAGATTAAATGTCTCTAAGGTTTATGATAAGAATTTTTAACGGTAAAAATTGTGAAATAGTTTTAAAATAGAGCATTCGTTACCATGCTTACAGAGCCACCTCATGAACTTGCCATTTTTTCCTGAGCTGTCTGGAATATCTGCCGTAGTTCAATATCTTATCTTGAAAATCAAACTGGAAGATTTAGATTCACTGGTTTTTTGCACTGCATAATTAAAGAGTATTGTGAGAAAAGAAAATGAGATCAAATATATGAATACACTTTTAAAGCTTTAAAATGCTAGAAAAATTACTAGGACTAAAGAAGAACATAAAAACAGGTTTAGCTGAGTTTTTTGTGACAAGCCGTAAACCTATTGCTTTCATTAAAATAAAGTAATGGCTGGAACACAACTGAAGGCCTTTTAGTTGAGAAAGAGTAAGGGGGCTTAAAGGATGCATGAGAATTGCTGTTAAGAAACTAACTTTAAACCGAATTATCAGGAGGAGTAATCAAATAATCTTATTGAGTAGAACTGTAGAAGGATAAAAAGTGTGCCTTAAAAATAGTTATTAAGTAATATTCTGTTACAAGGGATGCTAATTACCTACTTCAGGAAATGCGTCATAAGGCAGGTTTTTCTTCTTATTTTGATATGGGGGGTTGTTGAACTCAGGACCTTGCGCTTTCCAGACAGGCACTTCTAGCACCGAGTTATCTCCCTGGCCCTAGGCAGGTTTTTGTGAATTGTGGGATATCGAATAAGAAACATTCACAGTTTGTTCCAAAGTCAATGATGAAATTTATATGGCCTTGAAGTGTATCATTCAAGGTTCTTACTTAAAAAGAAGTAAAGGGCTGACAAGATAGCTCAGCAGATGAAACACCTGCTTAGGCAAGCACAGTACCAGCTTTCTATTCCTGGCACTGAATGCATGGCTGGCCCCCGCCCCTCGGTGCACAGAGCTGGAGACCTAGTCTGGGTGTGGTGGTGCAGGCTTGTAATCCCAGCACTCGGGAGGCTGAGGCAGGAGGATTGTTGTGAGTTCAAGACCAGCCTGAGCTACAAAGTGAGCTTAAGGCCAGCCTGAACTGCATAGTGAGACCCTGTCTCAAAAAGACAAAAAAAAAAAAAAAAAAAAGAAAACAGGAGGATCACTATGAGTCAGGCTGGATAGTGAGACCCTGTACCAAATACAAAAAACTCTAAACACAAATCTACATTCTTTGGGGATGGCAAGGAAGCACAAAGGATTTGATCCCTGGTACCATATGCCATGCAGACCCCATACCATGCTGGCCACTGAAACTGGACGTGGTGGCACATGCTTGTAATCCAAGAGCTGGAGAAGCTGAGACAGAAAGATCACTATGAGTCCTAGCTGCATAGTGAGGCCCTTTCATTTTATTACAAAGAAGTTTAAAGGTATAGAAAAAGTCACATGACCTGGTTGGGTCAGATTCCTTCCTTTCTTTCTTTCTTTCTTTCTTTCTTTCTTTCTTTCTTTCTTTCTTTCTTTCTTTCTTTCTTTCTTTCTTTTTTGTATTATAGGACAGGGTGTACAAGGTCTCACTGTGTAGATCATAATGATCCTCCTGTTTTCAGTCTCCCAAGTGCTAGGATTACAGATGCACACCACCATGCCCAGTCTCAATTGCAGTGTTAGTGTGCCCGGCAGTTGGGCCAGTACTACAGGCCTGGGGGTGGAACTCCTGGCCCTTGGCTTTAATCTGCTGAGTTACTTGTCCGACCCTTTGGGTCACATTTCTTAAACCCTGCAATATGAGGAAATCTAAATACATTAAATATCGTTACACATTCAGACTTCCAATGTACATGTTACTTGGAAAGAGTGACAGTCCTCACCAAACTACGCTGGGGACATGAAGTCTAACATGAAATGCTGTGAAGGTGTAACTTCACAAATAGCAATGTAAACTTACAGAACTTGCCTTTATTAAGGTGGTATGTTCACGTAATTCCAGCGCCTTCATAATTTAAAGAATCAAATTTACTGTACTTCACGTCTAAACAGCTGGATGAAATAAGAAAAAGAAGCCATAAGGTTTAAATTGCAACTTCAGGAAAAGTTCCTACCTTATTATGCCAAATAAATTTTCTCATGTAACATAAATGTCCAGTAGTTCCTGGTATGTGGGAAGATGATATTTGTTAAATTCACAGTAAAGCCTTGTTGACGGAAGCTGGGCTATACAAACACCACAAATTGAGAGAAGGTTTGCTCTCCAAACCTAGTAGACTGGATGAAGCCAGATCAGTCGAGGTCACCTTGCGGCATTACAGGAGGTCTCATTCCCATTGGAGGTCAAGGAGGCCCACCTTGGAATGGGGGCACCATCAGTGGTGCCTGCCCACATGTATGGAGGCATAGCATTAGGAAGGTAACCTCACAGGCCTTGGTGATGACCACCACACTGGCCATGAGGTGGCCCTGGAGGTCTCATTCCTTGCTGCCATGGGATGCCTGGCTGTGGTGGCATCAGACCTCCCAGGGGTCCAGCTGCTGGGTCACCAGTTGGGACCTGTCCTGGCCGAGGAAGATTATGTTGGTATTTAGGTAACTGTGCCTGTCTCTTCCAGTGATATATCCTCATCTGGATGGACCAACTTATTGGTTGCACTGGTGGTTGTAAGTGTAGCAGGCTTACTTGTTATTGGTACTGATGGTTTTGCTGCAGTCCTATTTATTTATAGTATTAGTGGCTGAAGCTGCAGACTGTGTGTAAGCAGCAAATGCAGGTTTGAGGGGTTGTGTAGTTGTGGCAGGAGTACTATTTGAGGACTTGAAATCTGTACCAACAGATCCTTGAACAGCTGCCTGAGCCTGTCCGGTATGGGGGAAAAGAGGCTTGGTAACTGTAGGCTGCGGAGTAGGTACTGTTACAGTACCTGCCTTTGGGGCAGGTGGTCTATTAAGAATACCTGGTGCTAAAACAGCCTGTGTTTGACTCATTGGAGGAATTCCAGGATGTGGAACAGGGGGAGGCATATCTAGTGGCATAGCAGGCATGAGCAGTGGTATTCCGGGTCCAGGTGGCATCATTCCACACCCATCAAAATCATTATGCTTTTACTGCAAAATGACTGGGTGTCTTTTCTCTAATAAAGCAATCCAGGTGGAATGTTTGGTATAACTAGTGGCAACCCTGGCATAAGAGGAAGAACACCTGGCATCAGGAGAGGAATGCCTGGAGGCATTCCTGGTGCTCCAGGTACAGGTAGCAGTGCTCGCTGGCTACCGGGGGGATATAACCTTCCTGGGGTTGAACAGGCTGTGGCTGGAAGAAGTTGAGGCTGCAGAGTCAGCAGCATCATATTCATCAGAATCATCTTGTTGCTTTTTCTTCTTCATCTTCTTCTTTTTTACTTTGTTGTGTTTTCTCTTCAAGAAGTTATCGTCTTTCATCCATATCTTTTTCTGGAATACCTTTCAGAGCATAGATTTCCAATTCTATGTCTCTTCTCCCTGGTATTGCATTTTGTACAGCATCTATTGTCTCTTTATGTACATGCATGCAATGAACAGCTAAACAAGGTCCTGCATACAACTTCTTATGACATATATGGCATCTAAAATGCTTTGGAGAACCTGTACTATAGCATCCTGTAACTCAACTGTGTCCCAAATTTACTTTTCAAGGACATTATGGTCACAGAGGAAAATTATTGACAATATAGAGTATGCCTAAGGAGAGTCACATGGAGAGAAAACATCTCAGGCTATCACAGACAGCAAATTGGTCAAGCAATGGCCATGACCCATCCACATGGCTGACACTGACAAGGGAGCTACAAAGTACAGTACAGAGTTTCAGGACAAATCCTGCGGGGATTTGACTGACCTTGTCAAAAAAAATAGCTACATTTCTTATTATATAGGTCTTACTTTAACTCAGTCTTAACCATCCAGAAGAAAAGTATAAAAACTGAGGTGTAAAAAGTAAAGTCATATTAGTATGCTGAGCTATAAAAGGCTCAAGTCAACAACTTCTGACATTGCCAGTCCTGTGGATTACCCACTACTATTAGGACTATTGGACTATATTGGATTATTTTGTTGAATTCACATACCTATAATATTTAAATGGCAGTGGAATACTCATCTGTGACAAAACTAAACAAAATATGGGGATATAAGTGAAGGGGGAGGGCAGGGGAGATGGCTCAGTAGAATAAGTACTTCCCTGCCAAGTGCGGGGGCCTGAGTTCAATCCCCAGTTATGCAAAAAAAAAAATGAAGTGGGATTTATATATATATATATGTCTATACAAAATAGGATAAATATACAACTACTTACTCTTAAATCAATGAGAAGAAAGTTTTGTACTAATATTATTTGAACAGAATATCATGTCTACATCTTGTACTATGAGTAACTGCTACAAAGACAGCAGTATGCAATTTATTAATTATTGAAGCTGTCCTAATCAGTTTTGAAATTATCTTATTGATATTTGTTTCTTAATAAAATTAATTAAAAAATAAAATAAAGAAGAAGAAGAAGAAATATATATATCCTCCCTCAAAAAATACTTTGCTTTTTGATCCTGTATTAGAATCTTCTCATCCTCAAAGTCTCTATTACAATGCCAACACCACAAGTTCAGCTGGGTTTTTTTTTTCTTGCATTCCATAGCTGCCTCCTACTGACAAGGTAAAAACAGGTGAAAAGAAACATGAAAGATGAGGCAAAAACTCACTGACTCTTCCAAGCCAGTGATCACCAGCATGTCCCATAGGAAGCAGAATAATTAAATTTAATAAAATAAACAAATCTACATTCTTATAGAAAATAATTTATTTAAGAAAGAAAATAATTTATTAAAAACAAATGTCAGTCCTATAATTTCAGTATGATGGAGACAACTCAAGAGTGTTGAAAGATACAGCAGGGTTTTGCTAGACTACGTCTCATTCTGACTGTCAGTAGAAGAGCACACCCAGAAAGCTTCTATTCCTCGACTCTGGGCATTTAAGAGAGATATGTGGTGAAGCTATGCTGACACGGTGACCTACAAGAGTGTTATACATGAGATTTGTGGAGTTTCTAGGGTGAATTTATGTAACAGATGATTAGTACAGAGTCGTGGAAGAGATATGTCCAAATATATGCATGATGACAGCTAATCATGCTGAGTTACTGCTCCTGGGCATTTACATTGAATGATCAAACCTAATTTCAGGAGTCATTATGAAGGCTTCTTTTATAAATTTAGATAGCAACAGTTATTTACCAATGAAAAAGTAAGGTACTTTTAGCAACATCTCCATCACTGTTCCACCCTTTGCGGAAGTCTTACACGAGCCCCAGTGGAGTCCATATCAACTGCTGGCCTTATGCCTGCCTATGTTAGATTTTACAGATGGGGACTGTGGGCCAGAGATAGTTCTGGACAATTTTGAGAACACAAATATGAATGTACAGCTTGTAGAGGAGAAAAATTCAGAAAAACAAGGTTGGAAAAGAGGCAAGAGAAACTGGAAGGGTGAGAGACTCATTTCCTTTTTGTACAGTTTGTAAAGAGAGAGGGAACCTTGGTGCCCAGAATAGAAGTGTGATTTATATCTTGTGGCTTTAGGTACCCAGGGACATCTGTGAGTGCCTGCTCACAGAGGAAGAAAGACTAACAGCTACCACACTTGAGCAAAAGGTTCAACATCCTGGCTGTTAAAGAAAGGCTAATCAAAGCCATGATAAGATTTCATCTTACGCAAGGAAGAGTGGCAATCATCAAGAAGTCAAGGAAAAGGCCAGTGAATAGCTCAACATATTGAAATACCTGTTAAGGTAGACGCAAGAGTTGGAGGTTCTACTGGGTTCTGCCGTGCAGCCCCGCCCCCTGGGCATACTGAGACTGATGGAGACTGAAGGTGATGGCACACGCCAGTAATCCCAGCTCTTAGGAGGCTGAGAACAGGAGAAATCACTATGAGTCTAATCTGTGTAGTGAGATGCTATGGACCCTGTACTAAGAACATAAGAAAAAGAAAAAGAAACCAAGAAATAACAAATGCTTTTTTGGGTGTAGTGGTTTAGGACCCTCCTACATTGCTGATGGAAATGCAAATTAATATGATCAGTATGGAAATCAAAATGGAGATATCTAAAAGCACTGAAATTAGAAATTCCATTTGACCCAGCTATCCTCCTTCTACATATCTTTGCTAAATAGCTTAAAACCCCATGCTTCAGTGGTACATGCATGTAAATATTTATAGCAGCATAATTTGTAATAGTTAAATCCTGAAACCATCCAGTATACACACAGATGACTGGATAAAGAAAATGAAGTATCTATGTGTAATGGAATGATACTTAGCTTTAGAAAAGGATGAATTTGATACATTTGAAGGAAAATGGATGCTTCTAAAAAATATGTTGAATGTAATAAACCACTCACATACATCTTATTCTGAATGGTAACTCTCATTTTAGTAATCTAAAATACAAGGAAAGTGAATAATAAAGAACTGATAGAAAGAGACATAGTGATCGATCTCTTGGAAATAGGAGGGGGTTCCTAGAGATCAAGATTGGGTGGTAAGGGGAGGGGATAGGGAAATAAATAGAATGAAGATAGGGCCGGGGGAGATGGCTCAGTAGAATAAGGGCTTGCCTGACTGTCGGGAGCCGCTCTGAGATGTCGGCCGCTTTTGGTTTTTCCGCCCATCGTGTCTGTTAAGATAGCGCCCACCTCCGGTTTCCGGGTTTTTTGTTGCTGTGCCTGAGCCCCTCCTGTTGTGATTGGTTTGTGAAATCTATATAGCTTGCTGTATCGCGAGATCCGCCATGCTTGCACGATAGGAGCCGCGGGTAGCGGACACATGTAGAGGCTTGCATCCCACCTGATAGATGCTTGCACGGTAGGAGCCGCGGATAGCGGACGCATATAGAGGCTTGCATCCCACTCGATAAAGGCTTGCTGAACCCGTTGCTGAGTGTCTGAGTGTCTTCTTCCGCGGGACGGGAGCGGCGCCGGACATACTTGGTGGCCCGTACGGGGACCCGGCCTGACCCTAATCGAGTGGAGAGGTGGTACGTAACTTCAGGTAAGCGGCGGCTTAACCTGGCCCCGGGTGGGCGCGACAC
>PVKA01005242.1:0-19608 GCA_004027165.1 Ctenomys sociabilis
TATTCAATATAGTGTTGGAATCCTTAGCAACAGCCATTAGAAAAGAGGGAGAAATAAAGGGAATAAGAATAGGAAAAGAAGAAGTTAAATTATCACTATTTGCGGACGACATGATACTTTACTTGGAAGACCCCAAAAATTCAACCAAGAAACTACTAGAACTGATAGGGAAATTCAGTAGCATAGCAGGATACAAAATCAATACGCAGAAGTCAATAGCATTCCTCTGTACAGATAACAAACACATTGAAAGGGAAACTATAGAAACAATACCTTTCACAATAGCACCGCAGAAAATGAAATACCTTGGGATTCACTTAACCAAGGAAGTCAAAGATCTTTTCACGGAAAATTACAACACCCTAAGGAAAGAGATTATGGAGGATTTCAGAAAATGTATTATTGAAGAGTCCATATTCTAGTACCTTTCCCTCCTAGGATATGGAGAAGAAGAAAAAGTCTCAGAACACATGCAGGAAACCCCATTTCATTGCCTCTGGTTGCCCTGCTCTTCCATTCTAGTCTGCTAACGCAAACTTTTACTTCTGTTAACTCTCATCTTATGTTTCAGAGTTATCAACTTTTAAGCAGACATCTGTGTTCTTTCCATCAGCATTCCAGCAAACAAAGATGCAGATGATTAAAGTAGCAACTTAGACACCCAGAAGACTGAGCCAGCCTCCTGCAGTGAGGACTCAGACAGACAGGCTGGAGCAGAGTTTATCAGAACTTTTTCTCTCTGCAGCTGTACAGAGTGAAGAATTCACTGTTTTACTTGTTGTCTGCTGGCAGTTTAAGGTTTTACTGAGAATGTGGCCCGGCCATGGTAATCTCCAACCCACACACAAAACACATCACTAAATTCTTTATTATTAACTGCGAATGATTTATCAGGGTCATTTAGAAAGATGATTCATCCTCAGTAGGTGTAAACTGGTTCAGTAAACCTAAAGCTGAGAGGGAAAATAAGATAGAATCATTTCTTGATTCCACTTTAGGCTAATAGCCAGGTGATTCAGAGCCCTTAAGAGCCTCGATTCAGGCCCCATTTCTCACTGCTGATAGGCTTCCAGGGTTTCATGCCAAAAATATTAATCATCTTTCTGCTCCTCACCTATGCAAATTCCAAAATGAGCCTCTAACAGGAGTTTAGGGATGGTCTTACATCTAAACCTATGCTCCAAAGTACCAATATTTGTCTTCTTTCTTCTGTAAGTTGGTGTGCAGGGTTTTGCTCCTAATATGATCACATGTCTTAGCCCAATTGTGCAGCGGGCCTTGCTTTTCTCTCATGTCTTTCCATCTTTCTATAGACACAAGTCATGATGGTCTTTTTATTCTCCATGAGATCCTGCAGCTCAGAGAATATCGTTAGATTCGATGCGTCAGGTTGCATTTGGATGCTATGAACATTTTCACCCTTTTCTCCTTAAACTCTGCTTTCAGCAAACTGCCACTCAGAAAGAATCTGCAAACTTCACCTTCTACATTGCTATTTGGGCACATCCTAGTGTCTCTTTTAGCAAAAGATTTATCATTTTCATTGGGAAGCATTTGCGAGCCAATAAAACCATGCCTCAAAACATGACCTGAAGGGGCCAGGGAGATGGCTCAGTGGAATAAGTGCTTCCCTGGAAAGCACAAAGGAGTTCAATCCCTGGTTCTGCCAAAAAAGTATATGACTTGATTATACCTTTGGTTTGATTCATTATAATAGTTTCCTGTTGTAATGAAGTTACAACTGAAGTTCACCGATGAACTTCAACTTGGGGCTTTTACTCTCTGTGTTGCTGGGAATTTCCTGTATTATTTCTCCATTTCCTCAAATCCCAAGTATTCGTACTTTAACTGAAACATTCCTGAAATATCACATCTTTATATCTTATTATGAATTCACTTGCATTGTGCGTTCTAACTTTCGAGAGTTTTCTTTACTTTGTAACTGAAAACTATTTGCTTTTCTACAACTTTTGGGAGTTGGATCATCCTCATTTCCCAGGGCTCTTGCTTTGGTCTCTAGTCCTCCTTCACAGCATTCTGCACTTCTCTGAAAATAGAGAATGCTTCAGAACCAGACTGGGAAAAAGGCAAATTTGGCTTTCTTAGTAAAATAGTCAAGATTCCATGAAGGAACTGATACTTTACCTTTACCTAAAACTCAAAAAATATACTTTTTAAAAAGGCACATAAGGGGGGAATTACATATCATAAAAGAATAACAGAAGAAAGGAGACCAGGATGCTCAGAAAATAACAAAAGATTTGGGAGAACAAAGATATACTGTATGAGGAAGGATTAAGAAACAAGTAAAAAGCATACATAAATCCAAAACAACATCATTTTTATTGATATTGATTCCATTTTCTTCCTGAAGTTTTGCATCTTCTCAATGAATAATATATATGCCTAATGGTCTAGTTTACAAGGAGCTCGCAAATCTACTTCAAAAAGCCCTAGAAGTAATTCAATTCCAATTTCACAAGAATTATTCTTTGATCAAGAACTCATAAAACTGTCATCAGACTATATTTTAGAGTTGAGAATTAGGCTCCGGCCAATGGATTGATCCCTCGTGTAAACTCCCCTGATCCCAGCTGACCTCACCTCAGGGATGGCAGCAATTACATCATGGCAGCTATAGCCCAACACTGTAAGTCCCCTGCTTTACTATTTCAGGATCTTCTTAGCCAGCCATACAGCCAGAAGCTGGCTCAGCTTGCACAGGTAAGAAGATCTGAAACCTAAGAGCAATCTTCTACAAGCGCAGACAAGATGCACGAAGGTCGCGGACAGCCTGGCCTCTGGGAAGACAGTACCACACGCAGATTTCTGTGTGTTTCCTAAGAGGATCCATGGTGGAAGGAATTATAGGCATAGCATAATTTTATTACAGATTAAAATCAGTGTCTTGCTTTCTTGTGAAGGCACAAATTTTGCCATCCTACAGGAATTTCCCATTTCAGAAACATCAAGTCAATAACAGCTCTTGCAGTGTTCTAGAGTGCCACATGTGTTCTGAGTTTTTCTTCTTACTTTAAAAAAGTGATAAAAGACATAGAGAGGCAACTGTAGTGGCAACTTAGGGAGGCATCTGTAGCATCAAACACATTTCTGAGGCCTCTTATTTCTTTTCTTACCCCCACCTTTTATTTTTACTTCCTGAAGTTTACTCTTAAATAAAAGGTCTATGTCCATTTCCTTTCCTCAGGCTGGGGAAATAAAAAAGACATACACTAAACAAATGTTCTATCCCTATGATTCGCCTGCTATTATTACCTCAGTTAGAGGCATCCAGCCTTTTCCCATTTGTTTATCATAAGGAGTTTAAAAAAAGTAAAAGTTATGGCAAATATTTTTAACTCATTTGCATCAACCATGTGTATTTTGGAAGGAAAGTTCATCAGTGATACATAAAGGAAGACCACTGTATGAAGGATGAGAAAATCAATGTCTCCATCCCAAATTTTTTACTTGCAGTAAGACCATGGACAAGACAATTTTGCCTCTAAACTTCAGTTTTTTATTCACTAACATAAAGGAGTTGACTGTTGAAGATTCTTTCAAGGCATTGATCTTGCAATTTTATGAAATTATAAAGAAACAACCTGTTTCCAAAACAAAATGTCATGTAAAGAACAGGACCCTAGGTTAGAATCTTTCCCAGGCTATAGACAGCCTTCCTCCAGTGACTTCCCACCAGCATCCTGTGCAAACCTGCTCCTGGTTCTGACAGGTCTAAGGATTCAGTCACCCACTTACACAAACTACCTCTAGAAGTAGACTCCAGCACCCCAGACCTGTTAAATCATGCCTTTTGAAATACATCTTATTAAATTTAGGCAAATAAAAGTTTCCTTCTGATTCTAAAGAATGTCATAAAGTAAAACATGCTCATAGAAAATTAACTGGCAAAGACACTCCCAAATCCCAGGCTCACCCTGAGCTTTTCCACTTTCCTTAGACAATACTTAAGAAACACTCTCTAAGGTGAGAGACCCCCATATTCACCTGAATGAATTGTATCCTGATAGTGATAAAGATACAGTATTCAAAAGGGAAAGAATTCCCTCTGGTGAGAGGGGAGCTCTGTGTCAGGAATGGTATGGCTCCATATTCCAAATCTTCCCTTGTCCCATGGAGCTGGCTACCAATCCAACAAGACTGAGAACAGAATCTTACAAAAGGCATTAAAAAGAGAAAGTATAATACGTCCTTTGTTCTGACTGTAGCAACTGCTGAAAGGAAATTCCTGTTCAAGGCAGGTGAATAAACAAGCTATATTAGAGGTCGTGATAGGAAGGAGTTACGAAAGCTGCTTTGTTACAATAAAATGGTTCATTCTATTTTTCTTACAATTTCCCTTTCAAATAGTATGAACTGGATTTGTCAATGATCTGATAGCTCCAAACTGGGTGTAAGAGTTTCATACCTATAATATTTAAATGGCAATGGAATAACCATCTCTGACAAAACTAAACAAAAAAGGGGGGGATACAAATGAAGGACCATTTTGTATCTTTATATACAAAATAGTTAATATAGATATACAGCTACTTTCTCTTAATCAAATGAGAAGAAATATTTGTACTAATAGTGTTTGGACAGGATATCATGTCTGCATCTTGTACAATGAATAACCACTATGAAGATAACAATATGCAATGTGTTAATTATTGAAACTGTCCTACTAATTGGTTTTGAAACTGTCTCATTGCTATTTGTCTCTCAATAAAATTAATTTTAAAAATGAATAAAAAATAAATAATTTACCTGGGAAATTTCAAGATATATGAGTGAAATGATTAGACTACAAAATAAAGGACAATACATTTTAAAAAATTAATAATCAGGGTGCTTGAGTCAGATAGGCCAGGATCAGGTTGGGAAAATTACTAAGCTTGAGTTTTCCCATCTGCAACATAGATAGAGCAGTGTACTGATGTCATGGTACCCAGTACATAGGCACCACTGAGCCATATGAGCTATTTTTAAAATAAACAGATGGTAGTGATAAAAAAAGAGTTTTAGAAGGACACTTTTACACCTTTTTTTCAATTATAAAGCTCAAACATATCCACCAGAACCTCCCTAAGATAGAAAATGAGTTCTTGTTGGGGATGTAGAGGAGGCCATGGGGCTCAGTGCGTGGAAGCACAAGCATGACATTTTCCAGGGCCATGGCTTGCAACTGAAAGACTCAAGTAAGTTGGCTACTTGGAGATAGACTCCAAGTTCCACTAATTTAAGCGTAATATATGGAATCATGTACTAATTACTCATTCAGTGTTTAAGGAACAATAATGTAATCAGTATTTGACTTTTTTAATCATTCTACATTTCATCTATTCATAGAGTATAAGAGAAAAACTCCACACTTTTCTCATAAGGTCTCTATAGTATCCTTGTACTGTACACTCAGATTGAGAGGTGAATTTCCCCTAGTAATGATGAAGCATAGTTTTAATTATATGGGTTCCTATACCTTGTCTAAATATGAAATTCAAATTTGAACTGCATTGTTTGTGCCAGAGAAATATGAAGATAAAAGTCATCAAATGAAAGTGGGAGATAAAAAGACGATGGTACGTTCTTTGGATTTTCAGTCTTTGTGACTTGTGGGGTTCAGCATTTTGGCCTGCACAGTTAGACCACTGCAGCTGTGATTTGCTCTGGACATAGTGGCACAATATGTAAGAGAGGGATCAACATGAGCACAGAGCACCAGAGAAACTTCAGTTTCTATACACACAGATCATGATTCTTCCTTTCTATACCCCTTCCTATTTCTACACTTATCAAACATGGGCACTCCATTGTCATTCAACCAATTTAGGTGCCTGAACATGGTGACCCAATCCAACACAGTCCAGCATTCCACAACAACAGTGAGTTATCTGAAGAAGTTGTTGACCATAGCCATTTACAGCTCAACTTATTATTATGGCCCCACGTTGTATACCTCATTTTTATACTTTTCTGCTGGATGGTTAATACCTAGATAGAGCAAGCCCTATATAGCAAAACATGTAGTTTTTGTTTCTGATGATGTCAGTGAAGTCCCCTCAGGGTTTATCTTGTAGTCCTATACCTTCTTCTGTAGAACCTTTGTCTGTGTCATCCATGTGGATGAGTCATGGCCAATGCTTGACCAGTTTGCTCTCTGTGAGAGCCTGAGAGAAAGTTTTCTCTCCATTTGACTCTCCCCAGGCACACTATGGAACTTTGATCTCTTTCCTCTGTGGCTCCATAATCTCCTTGTTCAGAAAATTTGGGGCTCACCTGAGTTTCATGATGTTGCAGTACAGGTTCTCCTATGTCCTGAGTCTTCACTGACCTTGAAAGGCGAGGGCCAAAATGTTGGCTGGCCTTGTAGCTCTTCTATTAATCCAATTTTGATCTGTGAACTTAGGTTGTTAACCATCCAGAAGAAAAGCTGATTAGTATCCTGCAGCATATGCTATTCACTTTGCCTTATCTGACTCAATTGTTTTTAGTTGTTGTGCATTTCTATTTGTATTTCTTCTTTTAGCTTCTTATACTAGGGAAACTATATGATATTTACACATGTGTGTCTGGTTTATTTCACTTATGAGTATATGTTCAAGTGAAATCCACTTCAATATAAATGCTTCAAACTTATCATTCCTAATAGCTGAGTAATACTCCATTATATAGAAATACCACATCTTTTTCAACCATTCCTCATGTGACGGACATCTTGGTTGTTTCCAAGATTTTGCTATCACACATTGTGCTGCTATAAACATAGGTACACATATATCACTATGATATAATGTTTTCAGTTCCTCTGGGAAAATTCCCAGTAGGGGGATAGCCGGCTTGAATGGGATTTCCAGTCCTACTCTTTTGAGGAGTCTCCACACTAACCTCCACAATGGTTGTACCAGTCTACATTCCCACCAGCAGTGGAGAAGTGTTCCCTTTTCCCCACCACCTCTCCAACATTTTTTGTTAGTTGATTTCCTTATGATAGCCATTCTTTCTGGAGTGAGATGGTATCTCAGTGTTGTTTTTATTTGCATTTCATGGATGGCTAATGATGTGGAGCATTTTTTCATATATTTATTCACTTCTTTAATTTCATCCTCTGAGAAGTGTGTATTCATTGTATGAACAGTACAGTTGAGATAGACACACCATGCTTCTACAAAATTCTATGAGAGGCAAGATTTGTACTAATGGTGGTTGGACAGGATATGATGTTGGCTTCTAGTACTATGGACAACCACTTGGAAAATAACAAGGTAGAAAGTATTAATTATTGAATCTTTTATGTAATTCAGGTATAAAAAATAAGATATGTAAACAGCTACACTCTTAATTTACTGATAAGAGACGTCTGGTATAATAATGTCTGTAAGTATAATATCATGTATGCACCTTCTATGATACCAAAACATTATGAAAACAATTTGCAATGTATTAATTTATCGAATCCATCTTGTCAAAGTGTCTCAAAACTGTCTCATTGATATTTGTACTTCAATAAAATTTTTAAAAAAGAAACTTCCATTTCACTTCACTCTTTTGTTCACTTTACTTCACTTTAAAGATTCATGCTTTAATTTTTCTTTGGCAACTATGTCAGTAACCCCTTCAAATTTTCATAATGTTATTTTGTGCCCTAATTTCCTGTGCAGGAGACACCAGTGTTTTGGGAAAATGTCCTCTTTCTCTTTCCTTGTATGTTACTCTTTTTGAATTCTGTGCTTCAGAAATCATAACCTTTTTTATTTTTCTTAATCAGTTCTTTCTCTGCTCTCCACAAATTCAGGAAGTTCAATAGTAAAATTCAGCCAAGTGTTTTGGGTATCAAACAGCAAGAATCCTATATAAATGTCTACTGGAATTTCTATTACAGCATAAAGACACTTCATTTTTTTTTCATAAAGACACTTTAGGGGATGTTTTATTGGTCCATTAATAAATGATTCTAGTAGTGAATATATCTGGCTAGAAGCCCTGTCTCTTACAAGCCCAAAAATGTGGGTTAATGGAGCAATTAAACATACTGTCTCATCGTAAGTCTGCAATAATATTGGAAACAATTAAGTAAGCTACAAAAAGAGGAGATAACAGTATAGACAATGATATAACAGAAACCTACCTTTAAAAAATTACAGAAGAAAAATATATGACATTATTACAAACAGCCATCATTGTACAGGGCACCTGAAGTGGCATCCTTATCTGTTTTACTGAGGTTAAGGGAATGTAAAGTGAAGAAATTATCCCCACAAGAAAAAAAGAAGAAGAAAGAAAGAAAGAAAGAAAGAAAGAAAGAAAGAAAGAAAGAAAGAAAGAAAGAAAGAAAGAAAGAAAGAAAGAAGAAAGAAAGAAAACATAGGATAAGCATGGGGAAATGATGATCAAAATAGTTAAGATATGCAGGTGTCATCTAATTATGAATGTTGATATAGTAAGAATATTTTGATGACATAGAAGATTTGAAGCTTTTAAAATGAAGTTAGTGCTGAGAATTCCATTGGTACAGGGTAGGTCCTGGTCATCTCTGAATTCCAGAGTATTGTATGAGTGTGCCATATAATACGCATGCAATAATCAGTAATTTAACAATATACACCAGTGCTAAGTGAAAATGGAAATAAAAGTGATAACAAGTTTGAGTTTTCAGTGGCTGCTTGACAAACCCAAGTTGAAGACTGAAGTTCTTTGAAATAATCAACCACCTGGATATCAAGGGCCCCTCCTCCTAGATCATCCTCTAGATCCGCTGTCATGCTCACTTTTAACCCTAACGTGAGCTTGCCCTCCTACCCACTGCCCATGTTGCCTGGCTTTTACACCTCCCCATACAGGCCCAGAACGTTCAGTGCTGTGATTGAACATAGTGTCCATACCTGGAATGTGAGGCTTGCTGAAATAACTGCCCTTAAACCATATGGAGTTAAAACTCAGCTGAGACCACAGGAACAATCTGTAAAAATTTCACTTGACTTTTTCCAGATTTGCCAATCTTCGTGGACCTCCCCAATGGCCACTATTCTTTATTACTCTCTGTAAATTTTGTGTTTAAACCCCACCTTCACGTCATCAGTGAGAATTAGTCATCTGTCTTCTCTGAGCTGAGCTCAGCCACTACACCTGATCTCTCACCTCACAGGCACATAAACCTTCCTGTATCATTACTTCAGCAAGAGCTTTATGATTCAAAAGAAATATACATTTTACATCAAAAAATGCTGAAAACTAGTATACATCGTGAGCCCATAATATTAAGCTGAGCTGTAAATGGATATGGTAGACAATTTCTTTGAATAACTCCCTATGGTTGCAGAATGCTGGACTGTGTTGGATTGTGGTGTCGAGTTCAAGAACCTAAGGTAGTTGAATGTCAATGGAGTGCCCACTTTTGACAGGTGTAGATAAAGGAAGGGTGGTAGAAAGAAAAAATCATGATGTGTGTGTATAGACAGTACAGTTGGGATAGATAACGCTGTGCTTCTACATAATTCTATGAGAGGCAAGATCTGCACTAATGGTGGTTGGACAGGATATTATGTCGGCTTTTAGTGCTATGGTCATCCACTAGGCAAATAATTATTGAATTTTTGATATAATTCAGCTATAAAAAAAACCTGTAAATATAATATCATGTATGCACCTTGTACAATACCAAAACGTAATGAAAACATTTTGCAATGTATTAATTCATCGACTCTGTATGGTTAAGGTGTTTTGAAACTGTCTGATTGACATTTGTATTTTAATAAAATAAATATAAATGGAAAAAAAATGCTGAAAACTGTGAGAATGCTATACATGTATTTCTTATATGAAATACTAAGCAGGTCATACAAATAGAAAGATTTGCTATTTAAGTTTCAATTTGCCCAAATTTCTACATATTACATCGACTGTCCCCAAGCGTCTCTTGTCTGGATCCCTAAAACAAAGTTCACCCTGTAAGCCTCCTTTTCTTGATGTGGGTACCTTAGGACTGTCTTTCATAGAGGAACATTGCACATTTGGTCCATCTATTCAATTTGCCTCACAGACACCAGTTTACGGAAAAGGATCCCTAGTCCAGCTATCAAGCAGGCATAGACCGCTCAGAGAGTGGATGTGGTGCTGTGTCCCATGTGGTTTCCTTAGCTATTTATGCTTCTGCTCTCATACTTCCTGGTTCCTTCCCTGTTCCAGCTATGGAAGGTGGTCATGTGTTCTCCTTTCAACCCAGCAGTTTTGTGTTCTCTGACCATATTTGTTTCACTATAAAATGTTATCTATTAGGATTCCTCTTTTAGAACCCAGAATATTCTGAATACAGGATTACCCTGGAGAAAACAACATATACTGTACGTACAATTCTCAACATGATATATAACTGCTCTCCATATATGTTGTACACACATGAATATCTACTTGTGTATATATTTATACATGCTCATTAATAAAAGTAATGTTTAGGGCCATCCAAATAGCTCAGTGGATTAACAGGCCTGCAAGAAGGCACAGGGGCCTGGAGTTCAATAACCAGGGCCTGCTGAGAAGGCAATTGAAACTGGGCATGGTGGGGCCAGGGAGATGGCTTAGTAGAATAAGTGCTTCCCTGACAAGCACAAGGTTCTGAGTTCAATCCCCAATTCTGCCAATAAAAAACAAAAGAAAAAAAAGAGAGAGACTGGGCATGGTGATGTGTGCCTGTAATCCCAGCTCTTGAGATGCTGTAAACAGGAGAATCACTACGAGACTGATTTACTAGTGAGACCCTGAACATGCTGTAGACCTTTCTTACAATATAAAATAAATAAATAAATAATAAAAGTAATATTTAAAATAGGTAAAATAATTGAATTGCTGCATCATCAAAAATATACTTAAGACTAATAAGCAACTAGAGAGATGTCCAACATCAGGAAGTCATTATAAAAATTCAAATTAAGCCACTATTTAATTCCATGACATGCCTATTAAAATGGCTGAAACTAAAATGTCTGACTTTTTATGTGCATACATTTGCAGTACCTAGTAATTGGCCTGTGAGATTGACACATGTGCACAACACAACTTAATCTTTTTTTTGGCCTTTGTTCTGCCTTCATACTTCTCCATCTCTTGATCCCCTTCATATTTCATCAAGATCTATCTCCCTACTTGCCATAATCTGTCTTTTACTATTCTCTTTATTTACAATTTGAGCTTCCCACATCAGACAAACTATCTAATATTTAAGTTTGTGCATTGAGTTTATTTCGCATAGCAGTAAGATTTCTCTTAACATTATGGCGTGTATTTTCCTACAAATGAGTCAAGTTTGTGTCTTTTATGGTGGATTAGTAGTCCACTGTGTGCAAATACCATATGTTTTTATCTATTTGTCTGCTAATGGACAGAAAGGTAGGCATATAAGCAAACTGTATATGTTTATTCAGTGTTTAAAAATAACTAACTATACATCAGTGCTACAATATAGATAAATTTAAAAATGACATGTCAAATGAAGATTATTAGATTAAACAGAAATCACGTATTATACTCTTCCATTCATATAAGTTTTCTAGAAAATGCAAACTAATCTATAGTGATAGATAAGTGGTTGCACTCAATAGGACTTCAATCTACTTGCCTAATAAGCATGAGACCCTCTGTAACTTCTGCATTCTACTTCTTAACACTTGGTTTCATATTTCAAATTCCATTTCCTAAAGAAAATGTTCTCCTTTAAATACCACAGATTAAAAACTGAATTCAAGGGCTGGCCAAAGAGCTCAGAGGATTCCCCAGGCCTGCCAAGCCAGCTCCGCCCACAGGTCGCACTGAGATGGCAATAGAGACTGGGCGTGGTGGTGCATGCCTGTAATCCCAGCACTTGGGAGGCTGTAAACAGGCAGATCACTACAAGTTCAATCAAGTAGTGAGACCCTGAACACTTGTAGACCCTTCCTTAAAATACCAAAGAGAAAATATTGATAATAAAATGAAATAAATAAAAACTGAATGCATACCTTTTGTTCTTTATTTATTAGTGCAAAAACCATTTATTTCCTTACCAAGAGAATGACCCTAGTTAAATCACTACTTCAACATTGTCACATGTCACAAGTTGGGAATAAAGAAAGCAAATGCACTAATTTGAAAAGAAGAAACTGGAAATTTGCTCACTGAACTGAACTTGCTCCTTCTTGCAGTTAGTCTCTGTTCAAAGTTATGATGAAATTTGTATTCTTTTTCATAGACCAAGTCCAGCTGCTGTTGTCCATGATGTGGTCTCCAAATGACATCCTTCCAATTTTCCTGTTTTTCTTCTCATCTATGCTTGATATGGAACTAATACACCACCTGCAAATTTGTACACAGAGTTTTCCTGCTATCAATTGCAGTGTTTCCAACTTTTCTCCTAGGGGATAAGAACACGGTATTACTTTCAAAGTGCTATGGAATTTTGACCTCATACATGACAGCACAACTTGGCCTGTGGAAAGCCTACCCTGAGGAGTCACCTTTGAGTTATTCCCTGGTGTCTTTTGTTTTTACTACTGAAATTATCTCCTATGTAGCCTTTCTGTGGCCAGGAAATTCTGCTTCACCTTCACTCTACAACAGCTACCCATTTCACCCTCAGCTCAGAAGCCTTGTGTGGCAGTCCCGTTAACTACTTAATGAAGTGAAAGTGCTTATCATTGCAATCAAGACACATAATGCTCATCAATTTGGCTTTGCCTTGTCCATGATTATCCATAGTGACTTTCTGCTTCAAGCACCTCACCCTGGCAATATAAGCCAAACACTAGTTCTGAACACACACCATGCTGTACATCGCTAACACATCCTTATTCCCATGATCCTTCCTGTTTGTAATGCTCATTCTTCTGATTGTCTAGATAATTTTTGCATGGCTCTTCAGATTTAAGATAAAAGTCAGCTACTCTTTGATACCTTACTTTCTGGCTTTCCACTTCAACTGGACCATGCACACAACTGCCGAGTCTATGGACATTTTAAGGGCCAGCCAAATAACTCAGAGGATTAAAGCACCTGCAAGCAGGCACAGGGGTCAGGGGTTCAATCCTTAGACCTGCCATGCCAGCTCCACCCCTGGAGTTCACTGAGATAGCAATTGAGACTGGGCATGATAGTAATCCCAGCTCTTGGGGGGGCTGTAAACAGGAGATTCATTGAGTCCAAACTGGTAGTGACACCCTGAACACCCTGTAGAACCTTCCCTGAAAAAATACAGAAAAAAAAAAACCTATAGATATTTTAGTCTCCCAAAATAGCCCAGTAATCACTGACTATATTACAATCAAATTTTACCCAAAAGATTTAAACTTCTTTTGATTCCTAATATCTGTCTCAGGTACTGTAGAGATAACTTTATAGTCAATTATTTCTCAAAACACTGTTTATGTAACTATAGAGTCTAAACTCATAATCATTATTCTCCTGTCAGTGTAGGATTTACTTTGGCATAAACTGTGTTCATCTTAATATATCTAGGAATTAAGCTTATCACAGTTGACATTCAGCACACTCATGTGAAGTGAATGAATAATTCTGACATTACTTCAGCTTATTCCCATATCAATTACTGGACACTGGAGTAAAACTGAAGATTAAAATAACTTTTTAGTAAAAACAATTCAGAAAATTCACCTGCACTATTTTGTTTCAAGTTTCATGTCAAGAAATCAATATGTCTGGTTAATTTTATTCTCCAGTGACTCCATTAATCCGTCAGCTTTAAAAGTAAAAAAGAAAATATTTTAAAAGTAAAAAAAAAAAACTAAATAAATCCCAAATAACACATCTAATCATAGGGATGAAACTGAAAAAGGAATGACTTTGTGTATTAGAAAGGCAAATGGCTCGTTACAATTTTTAAATGGGTGCAGAAAAAAATTTGAGAAATGAACACTTTGCTGAAATACGGGTAAAAATTCAATGCCACAATCTCTTTGGAAAGAACTTTAAGGTCTAACAAATGAAATTAAAGAAAAATTTTAAGTCAGTAGGACAATGATGTGAGCTGATCTCTAATGCTAGTAGTGTGAAGGCTTCCTGAAGCAGCGTACCTTCACTAAGCTCAGAGAGTTCAGAGATCAGGAATCGATCACATGTGTGTGTTTTCTTTCTGATTTTTTTGAGGTGGGGGTGTTTGAAAGAGGCATAAATTTTGCTGTGCATTAAAAGATGACAACCTCGGTAGATAGCTCAGCAGCATGAACACCTGCCTGGAAAGCACAAGGTCTTAAATTCAATCCTGGTAACATAATAAATAAATAAGTAGTTATACAAGCTTACTGAAAGGTGAAAGGTACATTTGCTAAGAGGCCCATTGTTTTGCAAAAGAAAAAAACATAGAATTAAAAATAATCTAATAACATTTTAAATATTAGGTTACTGGTACCAGCTGAAACTCCATATCTGTGGAAACATCATTTTTTTTTTAAATTTTAATTTTTTTTTGAGGTACTAGGGAATGAGCTCAGGACCTTGCACTTGCCAAGCAACTGCTTATTCTACTGAGTTAATTCCCCATCCAAGGAAACATCAAACTCTGGTTGTACCTTTTTTTTCCAGAGAAAGAATAGAATGTACAGAGGAGATATAATCTACATTAGGGAACCCTCAGAGACAATGACTTTAATAGAGAAGTCCAGAATAAAAAGTACTCAAGTACATGTTTAAAACAAAGCTGCACCTCCTATGACAGGGAAGAGTGGTGAGAAGCCTCAGAGAGAGAGAGGGCTTAGAGAGGAGGGTGAAGGTAGGGCAAGCTCACATGAAGCTTGAAACAGCTTGAACATGTGCTGATCAGCGGTGGCTGAAAGTCAGAAGGCTGTGGAGGGCATATTGTCTTAAATGGGCTTTATCTGGCAGGAAGCAGAAAAATGAGGTGTTTCAATAGCAAAGGCCTTCAAAATATTATGCTGCCTTCCCCAGGTGAGACTGAAAGATAGGTAGATCTTCAGAGGGGAAACAAGAAGGTAGAGCCAAAAAATCAAAGATACAACTTAAGGATCGATCAAATGGCCTCCTGAAGTGGCACTACACTAGACAAAGCATTTATTCACAGACAACTCATTATGCTAATAAACCTGGTAAGTAAGTGGTTAATAAGTGTTTGGGGATGGGACTGTTGATTTATGGATCTTGGAATTCTAGGGCAAAGAAGGAAACAACAAAGGGAAAATTTAGAAGGAAAGGAGGGTCAGAGAGAGGGAAAGGAGGTGATTCAGAACCCAAAGAATTAGGAAGGATGAGCCGGTGAGAGAGCTAAGCACATGTTTAGTCAAGCACAGGGACCACGGTTAGATCCCTGGTGCCACATGCTGGCCCCACCCTGGGTGCACTGAGCCAGCCGCCTAAACCAGGCTGGCGGCACACGCCTGTAAACCCAGTGCTGGGGAGGCGGAAAACGTGAGGATCACTACCAGTCGGAGAGGCTGCCACATACATAGAAACAAAAAGCAACAAAAGTAGAAGAGCAGAAAATTCCAAACTTGGAAATCAGATGAAAGGTTTACAGGGAGAAATTGATGTGGCAACAAATGTTTATAATTTAAAATATAACCTTACACTAGAAAGGGCAACAGACTATTTTAGTATAATCCACATGGCCAGTAGCTCTAGAACCAATGAAATGTAGTGATATGTAATGAAGTCTTGATTGTAAGCACTAATAATTCAACAGATAATCAAGAATAATAAATATGCCTGCTTAGTTCATTATGCAATATTTTAAAAGTATATCCATTTTCTAAATTATGTGTCGCCTTCTTTAAAAACTAGAATAACTTTCATGTTCTTGAGCACATGCTCTGTAAGACAACAAGGGAAATTTCTCAAGTTAAGTTTATACCACAGATAATGCACAGTAAATGAGATACATGATAACGAAAATTAAATGTATACACAATAAAGCAATTATATAAGAGAAGCAATTGGATATATAATAAAGACAAAGTTTTTTGTTTGTTTTTGTTTCTCCTGTGTTGTTACTTAAAAATAGCTGCTTTTAGTACAGTTCCAGTTCTATGTGTAAGCTGCAAGCGCCTCCATGTGACTTCAAAGGTGACAGAAAATGGAGTCTGAGGCGAGCTTCTACGTTCCCCTCATCTCAGTCACATTGAGTAACACATCTAATCTTTCATCTTGGGTTCTTCTTTGCAAAAATGAGTTAGTTACATCAGAAATTTAAATAATACAAATAAAAGTATGTAAAGTGTGAAAGCATCATTTATACATTGTTTGCATATAAATATTGTCATATATAATATTGTCATTTGTTCTTAGAAAGAATATTGTTTCTAATCCAAGATAAAGATCATTTTCCCACTTTAAATTTTTCTCAATCTTGGTTCCTCTATAATTTTTCTGAGTGTTAACACAAACTCTATAAGTTTGGTGAAAATTTTCAAGAATGCACTGCAGGCTAAAATAGCCTGCACTGAGATAGTTCAGTGGTCTAAGTATCTGGCTGCCAAGAGCAAAGACCCAAGTTCAATCCCTGGTACCACCTGCCCCCAGAGCTCCAGCACTCTGTGCTGGCCATCAAAACTGGGCATAGTAGTATATGCCTGTAATCCCAGCCCTGGAGAGGTTCAGACAAGAGGATCACTAGGAGTCTGAGCTACTGTGTAACAAGACGCTGTACCAAATAAATAAATACAAGATTTTTTTTAAAAAATTTAAAGAATTAATTGAAGTGATATTTCATGGTTTGTTAAATCTTCAAGGCTGTGGATCACAAGAAACAGTACTCCAGCAAGGGAGATATTTCAGTAGAATAAGCACTTGCCTGGCAAGCTCAGGGTCCTGAGTTTAGTCCCCAGTACAAAAAACAAACAAAAAAACAAACAACAACAACAACAAAAAAAAAAAAAACAAGAATCAGCACTGCTATACGGTGGACTGGAAAGGTAATGTTTTATGAGATTATGTGAAGAAGGATAAGCTTTAGACATAGAAGCTTTAGACATAGAACTAAAAACAAGCATCATTGGAAAAGATGAATTTGCTAGCATTCAATTTGTATTGCCAAAATTTGTTCTATACAAGAGATGGAGAGAAAAGGATCAGAGTTCAAGTTACTCCAGATTCTAGCAAATATTGAGCATTGTCAGGAAAAACAAAACAAACAGGTGTATTGGTATGTCTTGTTGTTTCCATACTGTAGGAGGCTGAGGCAGGAGGATCCAGAGTTTTAGCTTAGCTTAGGTAACTTAGAGATTTACCAAGATCTTATCTGAAAATTTAAAATAAAATTTAAAGGGGTTGGGAATTTGGCTCAGTGCTGAGACTCTTGGTTCAATCTCCAGTACCACAAATAAAATGAAAAGAAGGAAAAGACAGAAAGTGGAGGGAAAAGAAAGGAAAGGAGGGAAAGAGAGAGAGAGAGAGAGAGAGAGAGAGAGAGAGAGAGAGAGAGAGAGAGAGAGAGAATGTAAACAAAGACAAATGCTGGTACCTATAGTGAATCTGAAAAATGTTACATCTTTTTCTTTTGTAAGACTGTACAAGCTACTTAATAAGTTGCAGGTGCCTTTTTTTTTTAGCTCTGTGGGGGGCTGTAGAGAGCTCTAAAAACACTGCTACTAGTGGAAACGTATTTTGATTTAATTGTTCTTTATATTTACAAGGACATTAGTACTTCACTAATGTAGTTTAGAAAGCAATAAGCTACAGATTTATTTGTTTGTTTTTGTTTTTGTTTTTAGCAGAACCAGGGATTGAACTCAGGCACTTGCACTTGCCAGGGAAGTGCTTATTCCACTGAGCCATCTCCCCAGCCCCCTATAGATTTATGTTTGAGATTAATTAGTATTTATGCAGTAATTAAATCCTTGAGACTAAAAGTGATTGCTAGTGGACAAATTCAGTCAACAGCAGAAACTTGGAAAAAATATCACAAGTCTCAGTACAGGCAGAGTATTATATTTAATTATTATTATTGTTGTTGTTGTTTTTGTTATTGTATTCAGGACAGGGTGTATAGGCTGTACATCTCACTGCATAGATAAGACTCACAATGATCTTCCTATTTATGGTCCAGATTATTATGCATGCCATAGATTCTTGGAATTTTTAAATTAGAAGAATAGAAATCATATATTTTTAAAAAAGAAATCATATACTTCAACTACCTCACTTCCAACATTGCAAGACATAATTCTACCAACTTTTTTTTAAATTATCGTCTAAAGGAGAGGAATTGTCATCTGTATTTGGATTTTGCTGTATCATTTGTCCAACTTCTCTATCATCAAAAGGCAGTGATATAAATTTCTTGATTAAGACATACATTAAAGTAAACACAAACTGCATAGTTCATTGTCCAATAAAAAAGATGATGTCAAAAGTGATTGCTACTATTATTGTTCTACATTGAAATGTTTCCAGAAAATCTCAACACCTTTTTGTCTTCCCTACCATGAATTGAAACATAGGTCTCTATGACTTTTAGAACTGCATAATTTGTTTCCATTTTATTCAAAAGCTCAGAATCATAATTTAGGCCTCCTAAGTCTTCTAAGAGTTCCTTCCTTTCTTTCTTTCTTTCTTTCTTTCTTTCTTTCTTTCTTTCTTTCTTTCTTTCTTTCTTTCTTTCTTTCTTTCTTCCTTTTTTTGTGCAGTACCAGGGATTGAACTCAGGACTTTCTGCTTGCCTGGCTATTCTACTGAGCTATGTCCCTGGCTCTAAGAGTTCTATTCTTTTTTTTTATTTTTCTTATTGAGAGACAAATAGCAATGATACAGTATCAAACCTGACTAATAGGACAGTTTTAATAATTAATGCATTGTACATTGTTATCTTCTTAGTGGTTATCCATAGTACAAGAAGCAGATAGCATATCCTGTCCAAACACTATTAGTACAAATCTCGTCACTGAGTTAAGCAAAAGTAGCCGTATATCTATTCTAACTATTCTATATATACAAATACAAAATGGTTCTTCCTTTATACTCCTTTTTTGTTTAGTCCTGTCAGAGATGGGTATTCCATTGGCATCTAAATGCTATAGGTGCATGAATTCAGCAAAACAATCCAAATAGTCCAGCAATCCACAGTAGTAGTGGGTTATCTGTCTGCAGAAGTTGTTGACTTGAGCCTTTCACAGTTCAGCCTATTAATATGACTTTACTTTTTATACCTCATTTTTATACTTTTATGCTGGATGGTTAAGATGAAGGTAAAGCAAGACCTATAGAACAAGAAATGTAACTTTTGTATCTGACAAGGTCAGTCAGGTACCCTCAGGATTTATCCTGTAACCCTGTACCTCACTTTGTAGATCCTTTGTCAGTGTCAGTCATGTGGATGAGCCACAGACATTGTTTGAGCAACTTGCTCTCTGTAAAAGCCTGAGAGAAAGTTTTCTCTCCATTTGAGTCTCCTTGGGCACACTCTACAACATGATCACTTTCCTCTGTGGCCACATAATCTCCTTGATCAGAAACTTTGGGACACAACTGAGTTACATGATGTTACAGTACAGGTTCTCCTATGTCCTGAGTCTTCACTGACCTTGAAAGGCTAGGGCCAAAATCTTGGCTGACCTTGCAGCCCTTCCTTTTTTCCAATTATTGATCTGAAAACCTAGGTCATTAACCCTCCAGAAA
>PVKA01005242.1:19708-45135 GCA_004027165.1 Ctenomys sociabilis
GAGAGACAGTATGGTAATAATTGGCAGGTCATGATGAAAAGCATGCATTTAGAAGATCAAAATGACAAGCACTCCAAGTGTGACCCTTCTATTACACATTGCTATCTTCAGTGCAGATGCTTGATTCACAGGTATCATCATTTATAGTTAGTCAGGGTGAGAATCCTCCCAATTAAAGAGTTCCATTGTTGAACTATTTATGGATGTCTTCGTCTCCCTAGTGTTCCACCAGTATATGGCACTTAGCAAAATTCAATGTGTACCTTAAGTGAATACATATATGAAAAATACGTGGATCTCAGTTGTTATACTCTTGGCCTAGTATTGTCACTTTGCATAAGCATACTATTTCTTTTCTCTTACTGATTAAAAACAATCCTACAATGTTCCAACAACCCAAAGTTTTTGTTTCATGAACTTTAGATGAAGCAGATGTTCTCATATATGATAGCAAGAATTTGATGTTGCTTGGGTTTATTTTTTCCATTTCATCTGGCAACTAGTGCTTTGTGCCAACCAGATCCTGAAGAGATGATAAGTTTTAAAATTTGAATTATGGTGTCTGCACAGCAATGTGTACACATTTTATATGTTCACTTTGATGAATCTTACATATGCACAGGGGTATTGTTTAACAACAGAATGTGTTGTTAGGTGATTTCATCATTGTGCAAACAGCAGAGTGTACTTACACAAACTGAGAAGATCACTACATTACTAGGCAACATAATCATATGAGAGAGAGGGCATCATCATGAAGATGCCATCATGGGCAACCCATGCTGATATTCACTTTGGCGACCACTACTCACACCAAGGGAAAATCACCCTGCCTAACTTAGATCACTTCACATATCTGGATTTTGATTGGGATAGCAGTTTGAGAAGACCCAATACCTTAAAATGTTCAGTATATGCCTAATGGAACAGTTCTGTCTCTTTATTCTCAATTTTTTTACAGTTTTTATTTTTATGGCACTGAGATTTGACCCAGGGTCTTCTCTCTGATCTAAAACCTCAGCCCTTTCTTTGATGCAGATTTTGATAAGTTGCCAAATTGCAAAAGCTGAGTTCAAATTTGTGATCCTCCTGCCTCAGCTGCTTGAAGTGCTGCATTACAGACGTGAGTCTCTGTACCCAACCAAGTTTTTACCATGATGCTCTACAGGTGATGTTTCTTTTACTTCTTTCTGGTTCTTTTTAACTTTTCCTGTTATATCTTTTGTTTTAAGCCATGTGGCCCTTATGGCCCTATTTTTCGTTCTTTTTACTTATCATTTATTGAGTATTTTTTAATCTCTTGGCTAATAACTTCACTAGCAATACAAATTTTCTGGCATTTATTTCTTCAAATATTCCATCTGATCCTCTTCCTCTTATGTCTTTCTGCACATCCTGTATAGATCGTATCGATCTTCATGTGAGGCCATTAGTTTTATCTTCTTTTTCATCAAAATTTCTTTCAAACTCATGTGCTTACGCCTTGATTTAGCAATTCATAAAGCTTTGACTTTTTTTTGTTTTTAGTGGTTTGACTGAAGCAGGTACTATATGCACATGCTCAGTTGCTGAGCTATGCCTCCAGCCCCTGATTCTTTTCTATATGCTCTACTATTACCCTGAAGTGCTCTATATTTTTTCCTTTCATTTTGCCTACTTAAATAATCTATGGTATTTATTAGTAGTTCAAATAACTTATCAATCCCCATTTATTTAGATGTCTTTGCTAATCGGTTCCAAAATGTAGATCATTTCTTTGCTTTTATGTTTGACTGTGAACATTATTTTTCTGCTTCTAGGTATATGCAATACATTGTGGATGCACATTGCAGTTTTAGAGATTCTAGCCTGCTTCCTTCCTCTTATGAACTTTGAGCTGTGGCCCACAGGTGATTAAATCATGAATGGTTCAGCTTGAACCCATAAGACTCAGATTTAGTTTCTTGAGGACAGATCTGATATATCTGATAATCTGAGATGTGATATTATCTCTGATAATATCTCTAAGATATGATAATATATCTGATAACCTGAGATTATCATGTCTCTTAGAGACTCATCTTCACATCTAGGGTGTATCTTTCAGGACATAGCAGCCAGAGGTGCATAGGGCTCACCAAAGTCTTTTCACTCTGGCTGCACCCAAACCACAATGTCTCAGAACTCTGTGATCTACAGTTATGTCCACCAGGCTTCAACCACTCAGCCACTAGGCTTCATCAGGTATCCAGCATTAGAGCCCTGAACACCTGTGGCCCAGGAGTGCAGCTGTGGAATGAATTGCCATATTGATGTCTGAGGCTTCTGCTTTGTTTGCTGCCTTCTAAAATCTCCAATACTTGGCTGGGGTATTGGAGACTTCATAGTTTACTAGAATAAGTGTTTTCCTGGCAAGCACAAGAGCCTGAGTTCAATCCCCAAGTCTATAAAAAACAAAATCTCCAATCTCTTTGTAGTTCAGAGCTCTTAAGTATCCTCTGCAGGAAGACAGAAGGTCTTGGCTTGTTTGCTGCCTCACAGAATCTCTGTATTTTAAAAAAGAAAAATTCCCATAGGGGAAAACTAATCAGTGAAAAAGGACTTACCCTATGTGTCTTCTATTACAGATTATAACACTATTTTGGTTGCCCTTTATAACTAAAAATATTATGCAGTTTTCCCAGGTTTTACAGTTAGTTTACAATACATGAATGTGCCATTCACTGTCTTGTTTATAACAGTCTCATTTAATAATTGAAAAAATCCTGTAGTTATCCTATTTTTTCACAAGCTTAAAGTGTAGGATTTTATTATTCATTTGAGCTATAGTTTACCTCCTTTGCTTTAAACTAATACATGCAGGTCAGCATTCATGAGTTTTTGGTTCTTGACATCTTAAAGTTAGCACTCAATTGGTTTTTGCTCATTCTCTGTTCCAGCAAGTATCCCTTTATATTTTCCTCTGAAACATGATTTGATAAATCTACTGAACAATAGGTGTGGTGGATTGCCAACTGTTATGGTCAGCTTGTTACACCCAGCTGAGCTGAACCAGGGTGGTGCTGGGTGTGGGAGGCCCAGCTGAGAGTTGCTGCCAGCAGCCTAAGAGGCAGATCCAGAGAAGCTGTTGTGTGGCAGTTAGAGAAACTGTTTGGAGAAGCTGCTGGAAGCTGTTGGAAACTGCTGGTTCTCTTGGGCTATTCTGTTAGAGGAACTTGTCATGCTGGCTTTCCTGATGAACTTGGCTGTTCCCGTCAGAGGTGGAGCTTGGGACATACTTGTTGCTGAGAATGGCTACAGTTCCTTTTGATGAGCTCTGGTCGTCATCATGAGCATTGCTTCCTGGCTTTAGAAGAGAAGATGGTACACAGCTCAGTTTCCTGAACAAGGGTGTTGTGCTGGCTTTCAGGATAGTAACTCAGCCTTCTTGATAGAAATCAGCTCCTCCCTGCTGGAGGAGCTCAGAACCTCATTGTTGCTGAAGTTGGCTGTGGTACATTTTGGGGGAGCTCTGGTTCTTACCTTGAGCGTTGCTTCATGGCTCCAGTGCAGAACTCTCAGCCTGCTAGCACAGATCCTTCATGCTGCTGGCACAGACTTTTGAGCTTCCACCGATGACCTTTGGGCCTTCCCAGTGAAGATCTGTGAAGCAGATCTGCATGAGACATTGTCATGATCTCTAGGCCTCCAGGTAGACTAGTGGGAAGCACTGTCATGAGCTCTAGGGTTTCAGCTGGACTCATGCAGGATATTAGGATTCAGGCCCTCAGCTGGATTCTTTGATCTTTACTGTGTGGACAGATTTCCTACACTGTTTTTGTATGATTATTTGGGTGATTCATTATAAAATAATCTTAGGAAATGTGTCCTGGGGTCAGCCAGATAGCTCAGTGGATCAAAGTGCTTGTTTAGGCAGATGCAGGGACCAGGGTTTGATCCCCAGCATGCTGTGCCAGCCACACTCCCAGTTTCCAACAACTTCCAGCAGCTTCTCCAAACAGCTTCCCTAACTGCCTCACAACAGCTTCTCTGGATCTGCCTCTTAGGCTGAGACTGGCCTGCTCATATGCTCCTGTAGACCCTGTACTAAATAAACAAAAAAGTATTCTGTGTTATATTGTTCCCTTGCAAAAACCCTAACCACAACAATAGGACACTAAACCAGAGGCAAATGCCTTACTCTAATCAAGGATAGATTCACTTAACAAGGAACCTGGGGCAATTTAGTCAAAACTGTGAGTTTGTAGTTTGTTCAGTACAAATATTCACCAGATTTATCTTGTCCATAAAAATAATGGGGAAAGGCCGGGGAGATGGCTCAGTAGAATAAGCGCTTCCCTGGCAAGTGCAAGGACCTGAGTTCAATCCCCGATTCCACCAAAAAAATAATAATAATAATAATGGGGAAGGGCCAGGAAGATAGCTCAGTAGAATAAGTGCTTGCCTGCCAAGTGCAAGGTCCTGAGTTTAATCCATGGTAATAATAGGGAGATTGACTGAAATTAGGAAATATAAACTGAAATCATGAAGTATAATACATGTGAGTTTATGACTATTTGCAAAAAGAAATAAAATTAGGCTGGCATACTTTTGCTAATTTCCAGTTGGTTTTATGCCCCTAACTATTCACAAATGATTTATTTCATGATCTTGTCTAGAATATTGCAAAGCATTAATCCCAAATTCAATCACCAGACAGATATACCATTGGATTATTTTTTTTCTTTTGAAAGGTACAATATATCTGTTTGTCTTCTTTTTACTCCTATCTATATTATCGGAAGTATTCCTGTATCACATGCCAAAAGTGAGTCTACAGAGTGAGAAAAATAATTTAAATTTGAATTCATGTTTTCTTAGCTATAAACTGGTCAGCTAATTCATTCCTTTAGGTTCCCTTTCTCTCTTTCCTTAAATGGTAATTAAATACACTCACATCATAAGAATGAAAAAGTGAGGAGGCACAGTGAGTAATGTCTCTACCTTGCTTTTCATCGTCTAATTAAATGTATTGTACTTTGCTTCGAGCGCTCACATAGTACATGCTTCATAAATATTAGCTGTTGTTCTTGGAATTAACCAATCAAAAAGTCATTCTTCAGTGTCTGAGGAAACTGGTTCCAGAAATTGGGTGCATATTAAAATCCTCAGATGTTTAAAGACCTTCATGTAACATGGTGTGGCATTTACACATAACTTACACAGCATATACTTGAAAGCATCTCTAGGTTATGTATAATGCTTAGCACATTGTAAATGCCATGCAAATAGTTATTTATATTATTTAGAAAATGATGACACAAAAAATCTGTACATGTTGAGTATAGAAGTAATTTTTCAAAAAAATATTTTTATTAATTACTCCATGGTTGAATCCAAAGGTGCAGAACCCATGGAAAGCTGATGGTACTGTTTGATTTCAAAATCAGAGAAATGTTTTGGATAACAATTATATTTCCAAAATGAGAGTTATCCAAACAAATCAGATGCTGCATTAATATCATTATTATCATTCCAGTCTCTGCATACCACTTACCTAAGCCTGAGTGTTTGAATAAAATTAAGTAGCCCCAGGATTTCTCCTATTGTTGCTCAGTCTTCTCTAAGCATTGTTTAGTGAGTTTTCTTTTAAAAATCGTTACACTTACAGGACCAAGGAGAAATAAAGAGCTTGATCTTATTCAAATTTGTCTCCTTGCATGACATAAAAATTAAAAATCATGTGTTATTTTTAATACTGTTCAAAGCCTCATTTCATACTGTGCTAGCTTCATTGCCCTCCCTCCTTCTCTCTTGTCTACTCTCCCTTGAGCTTTGCAAGTGACACTATTGTGTGTGCTTTTTCCCTTGGCCTTTTAAGAAAACCTCTGCACTGCTGTGGGCAGCATCATTTTTAACTGGTAGCTTTCCATTTCCTTCTTGTTTACTTAGCTAACTGTACCACAGAAAACCTCACTCAGTGTCTGCCTCTGTCTCTCCGACTCTATCTCTCTTACTGTCTTTGTCTCTATGTGTCTCTATCTCTGCCCTCTGTCTCTGTCTCTCTCTCTCTCTCTCTCTCTCTCTCTGTCTCTCTCTCTCTCTCTCTCCCTTTCTTTCTCCTGAGTTTTATATGACCTTTAAAAACCTAGGTAGCATCTAAAATGGTTCTAAAGACTCATGCAAAATGTAATTTGTAAAAATTATTTATGATGAAAATATGACTGCACATGTGGGAACATTCAGGAGATGTCTCTAAAACCCTGCTGTACATGTAGAAGTAAATCATCTACCTTTCCAGACTCTCATCACATTTACAAATAAATAGAGAAGGACATAGTTTAATTACTGTAAGTTTACATGTGAGCTACCTGCACATAGGTCTTTATTCTCTCTTAGCCTTCATGTATTCTTTAATTTTTATTACTTAAATCAGATAATTGAAGTAAATCATTTGATAACATGTTATGGTACCAGAAAAACAGTGGAAAATATCAATAAAATATATTTAAATATAAAAACCTAGGTAGAAGACTTTTTTTATAACCAAGAAAGTGTGTGCATGTACACATATGAATTTGTCCATGTTCATGAGGACCTCCTCGTTCCTGTGTCTTTTTCACAGATTCTTCATTTGTTTATTCGAGAGAGTGAATTTCTAGAGGAGGAAAAACCAAATTGTCCTCTACTGCTGTACATTGTGCTACACAGACTCTCGTTAAGTGTCACAAAGTAGATGCATCAGACTGTCCTCCAGAGGAATCCCTTCCCTGGTGTACTTTACCCAGGGATTCAAGCATCACTAAGCTATGCCCATAGAGTCCGCTTCCTTCCAGTCCTTCTAAGCTGTTGTAAGAAACTAATTTAAAAGAGAACAGGAAACTAAGAACCAGCACACTCTGTCCTTGAAGCACTCTGTGCACAAACTGGCACCACATAGGGTCAAGCGGGCTGTGAGTGGCTCTCTTCTGCAGCTTAGTGCCCTGTGTGCATGCATCTCACCCAGAAAACACTCTAGTATCTCCCAGGCTGGGTTTCCTAGCCCCCTGCCAGGCTGGGACCAACCCAATTCCCCCAATTCCGCATGGGGGCAACTGGGCATGCTCAGAAGCCAGGCAGGTTTGGGTCTCCACCAGACAGCTTGAACATTAAACCAGCACTCACAGGCAGCGCTTGAAGGAGGAGGAGGAAGAGGAGGAGGACGAAGACAAGGAGGAGAAGGAGGAGCAAGAGCAGGAGCAGGAGTCTGAGCAAGAGCAGGAGGGGGTGGGGGGGTGGGAGGAGGAGGAGCAGGAGGAGGAAAGAGAGGAGGAACCGGCCAGCTGTAGCCAAGACCGCCACCACCAGGCAGAGGAAGTGCTCCTGGGGAGGAAAAGACCCTCCTCCCCTTTAGAGCCCCTTCTGTCTGCTTTTGGGGGGAAAGGAGCTTACAAGATAAGGAGACAAAAAGAAGAAGAAAAGGGGGAGTGAGAGCCCAGCGAGGAGAGGGGGAAAGGCGCGTACAGAAAGAGTCAGGGTGCGCGAGGAGCCCAGGCGTTGCTCCCCTCGGGCAGGTGGCGCGGCCACTGCCTGGAAGCGGCATGTGACGAGTAGCCGCCGCTGCCCGCGGGCGGAGCGCTCTCGGACCCCGGGCTCATGCTGCGGGCGAGATTGTGCCATCCCGGATTCCACAGCTCCGGATCGGTTTGCGGGAGCGACCACGGCGCTTTGGGAGAGACGGACGATGACTGCGAGGGAGACTCCAGGCAGAGACGCGCGACTCTAAGGACAGTCGCTCGCTGATCGCCGAGCGGCGGGGACCGCAGCACGCTGACTTGGACATCCCGGGAGCTTCGGCAGGCGTGGGAAGCTACCTGAGCGCAGCTGCCCAGGTAAGGCTTGCGCCCGCTGCCACCAGGCGCTGGGCAAGGCGGGTGGCAGGAACGGCTGGTCTGCTTTGTTTTTTGTTTTTTGTTTTTCCTTGTCTCCTTGTAAAAGGAGGAAAAAGTTTCAGAGCGGATTAGGATAGCAAATGGTTTTCCTGGTGGAGTTTTTTATAAAGAGAAGACCGGGGAGTGATGTGAAAGGTTGTCCTATCGATTTGGGGTGCAGGAGATTTGAACCTGGGATCGAGATCCAGTGAGGAACTGGAGCCCCCGGACTGAGGGTAGGGAGTGCCCAGGTGACATCCCAGTGCACAGAAAGGAACCGGGTAAAGCGAGCGGTGGCCGGGGGAAAGCCGGGTTCGCCCTCCACAGCGCTCTTTCGCTTCGATTTTCCCTCCCTCCAATGCCAGATCCTAAGGCAAGAACTGCGGGACCAGCTCCGCTCGCTGTGTTTGTGCGCCCGTGAGTGGTGTGCTCTGAGAGTGCGGGTGGAAGTATTTCCCTTCCTGCCGTTTTTAAGAAAGCATCTACCAACGTCGCGGCTGGGCCGTTAGTTCGCTACCATTTAAGAGAGTAGGAAGAGGCAAATTTTACACTCAAAGTAACACGGGCGAAGGTACGCGGCCCGGGCGTGCGTCTTTCCCGATGCAGCCGGAGTGTGCACTCGCGCAGCGGCGGCTGCTGAACTGCGCCGGATCTCCAGCGTGCAGCCGTCCCGGGCGCAGCCTCCTTGTGGCAAGGTTAATTTCTGCGTGTTTTTAAAAGGCGAGAGAGAGTTATATTGGAGAAATATAATCCGCTTGTCTACTTGGCGGTGCGATTGTGCAATTGTGTTCTTGTTCTGCGTGCTTGTGCTTGTGTGCGACTGTTTGCACGCAGGTTGGAAGTGGGAGAGGTAGCGAGTTTGAGAATGGAATCCATATGGACGGTTTCAGGAATGTAACCCTTCCTCCGTGTACAAGTGCTTTTGAACCTGTCCCAAGTCGCTGAGGATCCAGCCCCCTTCCCCGCTGTCCCGCTGGTCTTGTTTGCGGTGTGGAAGGCTGGCTCTCCCTGGGGGCAGGGGTGTATTCACCAGAGAAACCCTGCCGTTCAGGACACCGGGTGTTTCACAGGGTGCTGTGAACAGATCTTTCCTTCTCTTTGGCCTCCAGGCTCCCGCAGAATGCATAACACAGCCCCTTGTTCTGACCTCCTATTTGGAAACATTTTATTTTTCTTAAAAGCGTAGTTAGTAACTGTGTAGTAAAATAAATTTATAGTGTGAGATTGTAGTGCATGATCCATTCACCACTCTCCCTCTGTTTAAGACAGGACCTATATGTTTGTTTAAGCGAGAAATCCAGCGTGAGAAGATACATTTTGGGAAGGGGAAAACAGAATTCAGAACAAATGCATACACGTAGGCAGAATTGGTGATAGCATAAAGAAAGAAAAAAATATTAAGCTACTGAGATTTTTTCCGCTTCAGATGTTGTAGACAGACCAGGTGTTGGGTGCACCCCCTGGTTACAGGAGCTGGTATTGCGAAGTGCGCACATTCACAGAACATGCTTGCCTCTTCAGTGTGTCTTCAACATGCCACAGACGTGTGATTCCCGTCGCACATTTCTAGCCCTGAATATCCTGTCTTTGGAATTTGTTTACATGCTCTGTCTCAATGAATTTACTGTATGATTAGCTATTAATGAGCTAGAAAGTGTTTTATTGTTGAAGTGGTTTCCATATGGAAATATAACTTTCGTTTAAATTACTGATTTAAAAATAATTGCATTACACATCCCATTGACAATATTTCTGTGGGTTGGAAAGTGCAATGAGACAATTTGAGGTGCAGTGAAATCCTTTTGTACTTAAGCATAGTGAGTAATTATTTAAATGGACTTCATAGTTCAAAAAGAAATTGAGATTAAAAAGTAGACTTTGAAACAATCTTGCTAAATCTTTGACCTGGAAAATTATTGCCAGGGGAAAGTGTAATTTTAGGAAAAGGGCAAGATTTAGAGAAATCTTGCAGTGGAGTTGATCAAGGCTTAGAGCAGGAAGAGGTGTAATTATAGAAGTAGTTTTGAATCAAATTCACAGTAAAATGTATTTAGGAAACTCTTAAAGAGTAGAGTATGAATATTCATTACGCTATTTTTCTTCCTGGGGAGGGTGAATAGTGAAATATTACTTCACAATATATTTCTGAGGATTGTAAAGCAGAATTAAAGAGCCTGTAAAGTGTAATTTTGTATTCTTCTTTTATAAAAACTAATGGTTTGTTTTCTTATTAAACAGAAAACTTTTTGTAAGTCTTAGCAGAAGAATGCACAAATATGAGCTTCTTTGAATCATATTTTATCTTTTAATACAGGCAACCTGTTGAAAGTGAGCCCAGAAAAAAAACATGAAATTGGAAATGCCAGAATTTCTTTGATCCACACTAATAAACTGAGTTGATAGAAAGTTAAAGGATATAATTAAATGTAAACTTGTAGCATGGATCTATAAATATAAAGTAATAGTTATTTTCAGATTTTTACCTAAAATTCCTTGAGCCCATGGAGTGTTCTCGCCTGATAATGTTGTTAACATTGGCAGATTTCGTTGCTTATTTTCAAATGGCCTGGACATCTTCAGGGTAACTAGTAAGAAGCTGAGGCTTGTTTGCAGTGTGGGGAAGTTTACACAGAGAACAGCTGTGGTGCAGTGGCACTTCAGCTCGCAGATGAATGAGCTGTGAATCACAGGAACTCTGCTCGGTGCTCAGAGATACAGCTATCCTTCAGTTATGGAGCCTAATTTTATATCATGATCTATCCTGACTAATGGCATTATTCTTCCAAGTATGATTTTGAAGCATGAGTAATTGGAGATGTTTCCTTTTATACAATACATTTGCAAATTTTAAAAAAGTTTTTCTTATAGAAGAATAAAAAGGTATATATGGCTCCAATAAAAAATGAATCAAATCTTTCTACTATGTTTATTTGAAAAGTGATATTCATCATAATATATGTCCAGTGCTTAATTGTGGAATGCACTGTATGCAGCTTTTTCCCAGATGTAGCATCCATGAAGTACTGTACCAGACTTTTCATTTATGAAGTTCCAGTAAAACATCTGTCCTCCTTTTAGCCTTTTAGATCCTCAAAGGAAATCTCTGATTTTAAGAAGATATCATAGAGTGAATTTGAAAAGAGACAGAGCCAGTCTCCTTGGAAGTTAGTTTGTGGTGCCTGGTGTGCTCTGTCTTCTTCATTAAGGAAGAAGTCCTTGTGCAGACTAACGCAAAACTGACCATGATCCCAAATCCATCCTCACTGCCCTCCCCACCTCCTATGGGGAGACTGTGAGGTGTCAAGGATCCCTTTCACAAGGGAATGCAGCCCACGCAGACGGCTACATTCCTGGGCACCAGAGTTCTGCATTAGGGTTGTTGTTCTCAAACCAATAATAAATAAATAAATAAACACAGTTTCATTGCAGTGAAGCTGTTTAAAATACTGAAGCATAATATGCTTTGTACAAAAACTGCATGCCTGTTCTCCATCAGCATTTCTTTCCATAACATGTATACAGGGAAGACAGTGCTTGCCCTATCCACATCATGAGGTGATTTTGAGGATTAAGACATGCGGTGGTGCCCTTTGAACAGAGTTGGTCACACCTGGAAATACAGTGCATGATTCGACCCACATCCCCCAAATACTCCTTGATGAATTGGGAAGCACACACACAATAGTGTGGTGGTGCCCTCTGGCTCAACTGTTGGTCTCTGCATCTGCCTTTTGGCCAGGAGCTATGGCAGCTTACAGATTCTCTAGTCTCTGGCAAGCACTCCCCTACATATTGGCGATTTGCTTTCCTCACCTATTGGAACTTCTGCCCTTTTACCCTGGAGCCCTGAGGACACTGGCTACCTGGCATATTCTTACCACTCCTCTGCGGAGGCTTCTGCCACAGCCCTCCCCCACACAGGGATAGACCCAATGCCCCCGGGCCAGGGAAAGAACCCACAGAAAGATACTTCTGAGCCACTGCCATCTTGTCATTGATTGTCCTAGCTCTTCCTGAAGCCAGGATGTAAATGCTTCAAGAAAATCAGTTGTGAAAAAGAACACAGACAGAAACTGGCATATGCATCAGGGCCTTTGTGCCCCCGATGTCCCCATCTGCTCTGCATGGGACACCGGAGTAGGCTTTTGGCACATACTACTCAGGGCAGGCCACAAAAAGAGCAAATCTGTGCTCGGATTGCCTGTCCTAACTAGTAAGCTCAAGTGACTCCCTGGCCCCCTAACCTCTGTGTCTCTAAATCTTATATTTATGATTTCATAGGACTACGTCTCTCTTATATTTTCCACTCCCATTTGAGTACTGGATTTAATGTTTTGCATGGAAAAACTTTAGTAATGACCTTGACAGCCCTCCTTCTCTGGCCAAAACATTCTCTCCAGGAGTAAGTCTCCCTTCTTGATTCTCAGCCTCTGATTCAGCCCCTATATGAGCAAAGCCCAAGATGTAATACACCCTCCTGACAGGGTGTCATTTCTGCCTAGAGACTTGGCTGCCAAGTTCCCCTTGCCAAATTAAAAAAAAAAAAGAAAAAAATTCTTGCCTGTCATTTTTGGCAGGATCAAATCTCAGTCCTCCACACCCCTTTTGGCCACTGTAATTTGAGTTACTGACTATCTACTACAAATTAATCCTTCCCTCATTAGGTCATTTGTTCTAGCCCAGCCCCAGCCTATTTCCTGTCCCCACTGTTCCCTTGAAATCTGGCACACCAAATGAGCCACAAAATAGTCCACCTTCAGTCACCTCTACCACAGGAAGTGGAGCTAATGTGGGCAGCCCAGAACAGACAGGATATCCTTCAACTACTATTAGTCAAATAAAATGCAGGTGAGACAGATCCAAGTAACCTCACTCCTGCCCATTTCATAGTCTCCAGAGATAAGCTCTACCAGGTGTCTACTTTGGAGATCGTACATTTATGGTTGTGAAGTGTTCTCATGATCTTCCACTGAGCTTTCCAATATGTCACAGGAAACTATGTCCAAACAATTAGAATCACAGGTCACTTCACATATACTACTTCCTAATGGAATTGCCCTGAGGATCCAATCTGATGCCTAATGATAGTCATGGTTTACTCAGCAGAAGTCCCATCATGCCCATTTTCATTTCTAGGAGCCCTTGTCCAAAGGTGTTACACAGATTTTAGAATAAACATAAATTCAAATGTTATTGGAATTTTCTGTTTCAAATCAACAGCTGTATTAATTCATATGCATGTCTGTAAATATTGATTGGATAATATTATTTGTACAGTAAGTTTTGCAGTTGTCCATTTTCTTAGAGCAAAGCAGTCTCAATGCTTGTTACATGGAAGTGACTGTAACCGATGACCAGAACGAAGTTCTCACCTATGTTATCCTGTCCTCTTTGCTGTCATTGCTCAAGTGCTGCCTATAGTACCTTAAGTGAAGAGAGAGCTGGTGGGAAAGTGGAAAAACCATGCTATTTCTTTATATGGAGTCCTTTTTTGCCCTCAAATCCTTCTTGCCATACAAGAGCCAGCCAACCCTCTTCAGCTTTTTTGGAGTGCACCCACCGCTTTGCTTCCCCTATGATAAATGATTTTTTAAGTATTTTACTCACTTCATTATTAGAAAGTGAAAACCTATCTCAACAAAGAACTCTGAGAGGCCCAAATCCTTTGAATTTTGGTAGTACTTTCTGCCTTTAATATTAGAGTTGACTCCAAAGATAACCCCCATACTATTCATGTTAGTTTTCTCTAGAGTTGACTTTGTGAAAATATATGATAAGAGAATTATAATAAATACCTGTTTGAGTGGACTGGTGGAATACATCTAGGTCTTCATGGAGTCTGTATTTGCTTAGCACTGGTGCACACATGTATACATCTGTCTTGGGACCCCTTCCTGTGGGTGTACCCGATGTGCCAGGCCCTATGGGCATGCTGCTTTAGAAACACAGAAATGGGGGAGCAATGACCCTGCTTTCCAGAAATCTGTAATCAATATGAGGTAAAGACTTCTCAGTCAATCTCAGAGTTGGAAAGGAATGTTAGATATTTAACACATTGAGGCTTAAAACATCAGACATTCGTTCTCTTACAATTCTGGAGGCCACAGGTTTGTAATGAAGGTGCCAGCATTATCAAGCCCTTCCTAATCCCAGAGATGGGAGGAGAATCCCTCCTTAATCCCGTCAGATTCTAGTGTCTGTCTCTATTTTTCTGGCTTTTGACCATCTAAGTCTAATGTCTGTTCATGCTGCCATGTTATCTCTCTCCTTCATATATGCTTCTCCTCTGTCTTATAAAGAATGTGTGATTGCATCAAAACATCACTCAAAATCTAGAGTAAGCTTTCAGACCCTAACATAGCAAAACTTTGCTATATAAGGTGATCACAGATTCCAGACATCAGGAAGTGGGCTTGTCATTAAGGGATCACCATTTAGATCACTGCAGGTGTCATCAGTGAACAACTTGTGCTTCACGACTCTGGTGTACTCCCAATTGTGTGGTCTGGATGTTCTGAGAAATAAATGCTTACAAGGCTGCTCATTCCATTTTAAGAGAGCAATAAGGGGAAGATCTTCCCTGTATTGAGCCAAAAATCTAATTCTGACTCTCTGCTTATTAGCCTGCCTCATAATCCTAAGCATTAGGATGAGAACACTGCTGAACTTTCTCCCTAAGAAAATCTTAAGTTTCATAATTTAAAATTAATTCAGTCGGGACTTCTGTGCCAATTTTAGACTCTTAGACTCATTCTTAACCTTTTCGCTTTACACTAAGAACAGTATTTGCACCACCCTAACGTCACTGTTCTCCAACACTGAACCTTTGACTTCTAGTTTCCTTGCTTATGCGAGCTCTCAGAAGAGACTTCTCCAAGAGTCAGTTGTAACCTCTGTGCCACAACTTTTCCCTTCCTTGGATGTCTCCTTTAATCTCAAAGCAGTATCATGAAGTTCAATTTTCAGGGCACAGGACCTGTAGCCTTTCTTCTCTCCTTTTCTTTCTTCTCACAGTTTCCCACTTGTGTCTCCTTCCTGGTGTGGGAGGCTCTCTGTTAGCTCCTCCATGGCTGATTTCCGTTCCCCATTCCCATTCCCTGGCACTCCCTTTGTAGCTTCATCCATTTTCATAGTTGTTAAAACCTTTCTATGTGAGCCACACTTGTTTCTTGTTCTCCAAGTCTAACTTGACTTCAGCCTAGGAGCACAGCCACACACTTGCTGAATGGCACAGGCTTCCCCTGCTTCTTCCTCATTTTGCTCTTCTCCTGGGGTTTCCATTTCTGTGAATAGCATCACATCCCTATATTTCTGAGTAATTTTACTTTTCTCCTTCCCTTGCCTCCCACGTATAGCCAGTCACCACATTCTAATGCTGAACCAAGTAACATTTCAAACCTAAAACACCTTAGTTCATTGCACCTCCGATGTTAATTTGCATTCAGAAATCTAGAGTCTTAGTGAAATTCAGATTCTGATCCCTTCTGGCTGGAACCTGAGAATCTGCATTTTTAGCAGGGGCCCAGCAGACACGGGTACCTCTCCTGTACTTAGACCACAATGAGAAATAAGGCTTCAAGCTGTACCTTTACTTTAGTCTGAACTCTAAGATACTGTCATAGACTTGCCTTCCAACCCATTCATGCAACTACTTTTACTGTAGTCAAAAACGGATTGCTCTTGTCTTCTACTCCAACAGCTTCTTTACCTTCCCCACTATCTACTGAGTAAGGACTAAATATCTTGCATTAGACTCAACCTGGCCCCTGGCTTCACTTACATTTTAAATTCAGTCTCAAGTCTCAAGGTCAACCCTTAACTTACCGTCCCATATTTGTTACACCTTCTGCCCTGTTCTTGTGATGTTTAGAATCCACCTTTTCATCTACAACTTTCGGGATGAAAAATTGTCAAGAACTGTTTGAAATACCCTGCCTGGCCATGAATTCATTTTCTAATACTTTATCAGGCCTTTGCCTTATTTTAAATATCACAATAGGAATTTCTTGAATAAGATGCTGTGCTGAATTTCTTTAACGGATCTCATGTACAGAGTCTTTCTCTTAAATGACCCATTGCAAATCAATATAGAAAATATATAAATATAATATTTCTGCTATGTGTCTCTTTACAAAAATATGTATTTCATAAAGTTTAAACATTACATAAGTATATAATATCAAAAGAAAAAGTCCACTATGAGTCAGTGTATCCGAAGATAACTCTGCTGAATAATTTGATGCATAATTCTCTAATACTTTCTTGTTCTACTATAGATTCAATGGGGAATGTTGCCCAGAGTCTCATGTGTTAAAAGCTTGATTTCAAGCTTGGAGTGGCTGAAAAGTGGTAGAGCATTTTAGAGGTGGTCACTTCATGAGGGGGGCGCTTTTGGCTCATCAGATACATGTCCTGAAAAAGGATTATGGAACCCCGAGCTTTCCTTTCTCTCTGCTTCCTGATCATCTTTCTACCATGCCTCGATGTGAGTTCAAAGCAGCAGGGCTAATCCATCATGGGCTGAAGCCGCCAAACTCTGAATTGAAAAAGGTGTTTTTTTATATGTTGGTTTACATCACCCGTTAATGTTAGTGACACAAAGCTTACTAACACATATGTATTCTTAACTTTACCATCTACAAACCAGAGATAATAATAGAATTTTGGAATTTGACTTTAAATGTAAATCTACCTTCCTATTTTTAAAATTCGCAGTTCTTTCCAAAATGTTGAGTGATTTAACTGCATAAAAACCAATCCACTTAAAATGGTCTAGCAATATAGAACTATGTTTGCTTTGAATTGCTTATCAGTTAAGCAGCTCTTTATTTGGCAGTTTCTCTGCTGCTAGTACTGTGCAGAACATTTTGGAATTGTAGGAGTAAGATACAAATACTGCCCCCAAAAGTTCAGGTCAGGCAAGTGTATTCAGGGTAATACCAGGTGATGGATTGATAGACCAACAGCAATCATCCAAATCAATGCCACCTTGAAAATATCATATTGGGTGATACATATGCTCACATAGTTGAATTTTACATTGAAGTGTAAACTTTCATATTCCTTATAGATCGATAAGGAACAGGTGACATTTTAGATCCTAAGAATGCATATACTTATGTATCTGACACAGTATCTATAAGGATATTTTGTAAAAAATAAATATAAGTTTAGAATAAACCAAAATTTTTCATGAAAAAAATTGTTATATAATTTTTCTAACAAAAAATTTGTTATATAACACAAACCTGGAGTTTAGGGAGAAAAAAAATGTGAAAAATAATAAAATGTCATGTAAGCTATGTATAGACTGCTTGGTGAGAATAGGACATTTCTCGAAAATAAAATTTTTATGGAACTCAGAATCAATATTTCTATAAGTATTTTAAAAACTGAACTCTTAATAATGATAAATGCTCATCTACTACTGCAATCTTTAAAAAGTTAAAGGCGGACTGAGGGGCATTTCCCTGTAGCTGCATTATCTGAGAGATAGAGAAGGATTCACTTGACCACAGGAATTGAAGATCAGCCTGAACAAAGTAGTAAGAGTTTATCTCAGACAAACAAGCTTTGTGACAGAACCCTGGAAGATCATTTCCCTGGGTGGACAGAGGACAGATTGTTACAGTTGTCAGAAATCATTTATCTGTTGGAGAAGAGACTTTAAAAGTGGAATATGAGACAATAAAGGGCTATAGCTTTGTGCAACTTTTGCAGTGCACAGTAAGGAATATTTTTACATCTTCACTCAAAATTCCAAATACAACATTTATTAGTTTAGTTAGTATTCATTAACATATCTAGATAGATAGATAGATAGATAGATAGATAGATAGATACATACATACATACATACATACATACATACATATTTCTTTTAGAATTCAGTACCAGGAAAAATAGAAATTCTGCAATTATTAAAGGAATTATCTGTCAATAAAATTAAGCTACCTTTTTCTATTTTTGCAGTGACTGTTGGGTAACTTGGAGCTAAAAAGAACACTGAGTCAGTTTTTAAATTTATTGCTTTTCTTGTTTTCTAGTACATTTTTAGCTCTCAGTTTTAACATGAGCACTCTAAGATTCATTTTGACAATCTGATATAATTTGGAAATATGTAGTCTAAAACAATGGCCAGGTACAATAGTAAGGAAACAAAAAGGTAGTAAGAGAAAACATTTAAAAAACAAATAGAGGAAACAAAACAAAGAGTTAGGACTAAGATCTCTTCAGAGACTTAAGCACCATAGCAACCACCATAAGCAAGAAAAAATAATTTCTATGTAAACTGAGGCTATTTTGAAGGAAGAACAGTAACGATGGTGATGCTGCTGCGGGCGCTGCTGGTGAAGCTGAAGGTTATGGTGATGGTTGGTGATCATTTGTCAGAAGTCACTTTGAAACAATATTAATTCAGCATCGTTTTAGGTATAAAATACACAATTAAAACTATATTTATAGAATACAATGTGGTGTTTCACTATATATCTATATGTGTGTGCATCATGAAATAGTGAGATGGATCTCATTCAATATTTGCCTTCTCACCTACATAACAATTTCAGTTTTATCTTAGTGATTTTCAAGTTTATGATTCAGTATCATTAACCATAGATATTGTGCTGTGTAACAGAGCTCTCAGTCTTAATCTTATTCAGTCAGTCTAATGGAACTTCGTTCCCTATGAGCAAATCCCGTTTCCCCTACTCCCAGTCCCTGGTAACCACCATAATACTTTATGAGTTTACATTTTTTAAATTCTACATATAAGTAACATCACTTGGCATTTGCCTTCCTTCGTTTCCTTTAGTGTCCGCAGCCCCATCTCTGTAGTCACAAATGAAAGATCTTTCTTCTTAAACCCGAAATTCCACTGTGCGCATGTATCACATAATTTTTTATCAATTCATCCATTCATAAAAACTTAATTTGTTTCCGTATCTTCCCTGTTGTGATTAATGCTGTGATGAACATGAGAGTACAGATATCTCTTTGACAAACTGATTTCATTTCCTTGGCTATCTCCCCAGCAGAAAGGTAGCTGCAGCTCACACAAGTCTTATTTTTAATTCTTGATGACTCCTCATGCTGTTTTCCATAATGACTGTACTAATTTACATTCCCACCAACAGTATACGAGGATTCCCTTTCCTGCATGTCCTTACCAACACTTTTTGTCTTTTGACTTTTTCATAATAGCCCTTCTAACAAATGAGATGATATCTCATTATTGCTATAATTTGTACTTCCCTGGTAATTAGTGAATATCATTATGTTGGCCTTTTGTATATCTTTTTAAGGAAATATTCAGGTTCTTTGCTCATTTTTTAATTGTTGTATTTGTTTTTTACTATGAGGTTATTAAATTCTTTATATATTTTGGTTATTAATTCCTCATCAGATGTAAGGTTTGCAAGTGTTTTCTCTCCATTCATACAGTACTTCTTTCTGTTCAGCTTTTCCTCAGCTATGTAAAAACCTTTTGGTTTAAGGTAATACCATTTGTCTATTTTTGCTTTTGCAAGAAGAATCATTGCCCATATCAATGTCAGGAATTTTTCCTCTGTTTTATACTACTTTGGTAGTTTTAGACCTAATGTGTAAGACCATAATCCATCTTGAGTTGATTTTTTATTTGGAATGAGATGAAGGTCTAATTTCCTTTTTTTGCATGTGGATATCCAGGTTTATACCTCTTTGTGGAGACTGTTCTTTCCCCATTGTGTATCCTTGGAATCTTTATTGATATCTTTGTGTTCTATTGATCTATGTATTCATTTTATGCCTGTACCATGTTGTCATCAACAGCTCTCTTTAAGCAGATATACATATCACATTATTCATTATATATGTTTTATATATATATATATATACATATGTATGAAAGTGAAACATACTGAAGTTAAGAATTTCTTCAGATTAAACAACTAACAATGTCATTATTGAGAACATCAATAAATATAGGCCTTACTCTCCGTCTTTTCATATCTTTTCATATCTTTGGTATAAAATGCATACATGTCTTTCTCATCAGAAACAAGGAATCAGACCAAACAAACAAACAAAGACACCCAGAGGCTGATATCTGAAGAATAAAATCAGCAAGCAGATAATGTGACTTGAGGAGAGATAAAAATATTTCTACAGTCTTAATGCAAAGCCTAACCCTGATTGAACCACTGATGAGATTCTAATTAGAACACAAGGTCACACAAGCCTGAATAGAGGAGCTGGTTCCTGTGTCAACAGGCTGTGCCAGGCAGGGCAGTCCATGCCCTCTCCCAGGTGCAGTGTGCAAAGGACCTGGGCCAGCAGACCTTTCCTAATGGACCCTGGGAACTCCACTTCCCACGTGTTTTGTCCATATTTTCCTCTTTCTGCAAGAAATTGCCTGCCAAGGAAGACACCATTCAACTAGATTTCCTTTTTCTTTTGCTAAAAGGGGTTGTTTTAAGGTATTGTTTTTTGATTATTTATGTTTTAATCAGTACATATTTGTAGTTCCTAAGAAACACATAAATTATGGGGAGCTTGAATATGTACATAATGCATTTTAATCTGCTTTACTTCCCTTTAAGTACCTTTTCTTACAATGTCTCAAGTTTTTACCTTGTATCTTGTTTTCTCCTAGTGCCTAGGTTCATTTCCCTCTAATTCTCTTCTTCTCCCTTTCTTTTTCTTACAACATCATGAAATACAGTCTTTAGATCAATTCCCATGCATCTTTAATGTGTTATCCTCATATCTGTTTCCATGTTTGTGAAAGCTGTGTGCACTGGAATGAATAACGTAGTGGAGGATCTTCTCCCTTCAGCGTGAGCCTCTCAGCAGGACTCACCCATCCCTATTTTCCTGTACTCAGAACTTTGCTTTAGGTCCCCACAAATGCAGAGATTTGGATCCCAAGAGCCTGATGCAGTGCTCAGCACCTAGCAGACTCCCATTAAATATTTGTTGTTGAAGTTCCTATTACTGTTCCTTGGGAAGAGAAAAAAATAAATCTGAGGTTTAGCAGTTTTCCTTGTATCTTGACCGTGGAAAAATAGTTTATTCATAAACAGGAAGCAGTGTCCAGTGAATGCCATAGAGAACAGCAGAATTTCCCCACTGAAGTTCAGCGCTCCAAGGATGATGTATGTGGCCTTCATGCTTTCCCTGGTGATCCTCACATTTTTTCAGGCATTGTCCTTAGGACAACACCCACATAGTGACTTCTCTCACTGTCTAATTTTAATTGCCATTATTTGAGTATTTTAAACATAATGATTTTTTAATATAAGTAACCAATAATTATTTCTCACAAGTAGACAGCCCTCCTGAAAGTTGTCAGCAACCAATAAAAATGATTCAATCGCAGGGAGTTGGGTGCTGTCTGTAAAACAGTGGCCCACAATCTTATGCTCCAGAGTCAGGAAGCATGGCTGCCAAAAATGTGAATGAGGAGGTGGAGACAAGACTAGCTGGATCGGAATGGGGCAGGGCCTGTTGATCTGCATTTACACAAGAGTCTTTCAGGATACTTTTGTTTGCTACCCTGGAAGGCCAGCAATCTAAGAGAAACACAGAAGGGAGGTGAGTTTTCTAGTTCTTATGAGTAGATTAATGGTCTGGAGTAGCCAGGGATATATTATTTGAGGCAACCTCTCTGGTAAAATGAGTCATATTCAGTTGAGAAGGCTTTGCAAAGATCAAATGCTCTTTCCCACTGAAATTCAAATACTATCAAGCTGCAAATCTCAGGTGTAGAATGAAGATGGATTTTTTTCCCACCAACTGTCCCCTGCTCTATCTTTAACAATGTTCACAAAACACTAAGCCACAAAAACTGCTGTCTCAGGTATAGGAAGTTTTTAATCTTTTCCATTTGTTGAGTTATAGCACAGAGCTATCATATTTTTGGGTATGATGATGTATTTTGGGTATGATATGATGCTGTATTTAAGGGTTGCATGTCTGAAACTATTATATATATATTTGGTACAGAGTCTCTCTCTCTCTCTCTCTCTATGTAGCTCAGACTTGTAGTAATCTTCCTGTTTTCAGCCTCCCCAGCACTAGGATTACAGGTGTGCACCACCATACCTGGTTTCATTGTGCCCTGGGGTGGGGCTGGGAAACTGTGAAAAATAAATGTACATATGCTTTGTCCAACCATTAAAGATCACATTAAAGATTACATAAATCTTTCATAAATGAGAACATTTTAATGTTATACTTCTACTTAGCTCCTCAAATTTAGAGTAGTTTATTAACTTTGAAAACGTTCAAAATAGCTATCACCCTTTTCCTTACACTTGTAGAAATGCCAGAGGTAGCAGAGACAATGGGGCCTGCAGATCCGTAGCTGGGCTTGTGTCCAGATTTTCTCCTGGTCGTTCATTTACTCTTCAAGTTTACTAAGTTCCTCAACTATTTCAGGCAGTGTTCTAAGCACTGGAGGGAGAGGGATGAATAAGCAAGACAGAATGCTATCTTCATGGAATTGATACTCACAAATACTCCCAAGACCTAGGTCAGCGTTCACAAGGAGATTCCTCTTCACATCTGCTCTCCTTGGTGTCACGACCAGAGGAGAGATGGGTGCCCCAAAACCGTGTCGCCAGTTACATGTATAACCTTTCCTAGGGACTTAGACTGAATCTCCACTCCCTCTAAGAAGCTGTTTTCTAGAAAAATGTGTGTGCATTTGTGTGTGTGTGTGTGTGTGTGTGTGTAGGTACAGAGTCTCTCTATGTAGCTCAGAATTGTAGTAATCTTCCTGTTTTCAGCCTCCTCAGCACTAAGATTATAGTTTTTGTCTGTGTCTTGTGCCTTGTTTTGGAAAGGTTCAAATTTTGGCACTTGATGGGGGGAAGTTCAGTTAGTCATACGTGGTTGTCAGGTCAGAGATACTGTTATAAGCCATACATTCCATGTGGTATGTGGGCTCCTTCTTGTACTTCATGTTATGCAGTTTTCAATTTGAAAGTCTGCTCTGTTCCTTTTTACATGGAGATAAGGTGAAGATTGTTTGAAAGTCACAGATACTTTTGAAGTCAGTAGAGACTCTCAGTGTACTGTCATTGGTGCTTTGTTTATCTAAGAAAGTCACTGTAGGCTTTGCAAGTGAAGACACAAATATTCATATAGATTTAGATAATACCCTTGTGGCTTTAAGCAGTGTGCTGTTTTTTAAAATGTTTGAGAAGCGAACCTTTCATTTTTCCTGTGGCAACCAAAGAAATAAATGAGACGCTATCAGGCTGACTCTTCAGTTAAGGCACCATTACTTACACCTGAGCTGTGATAGGCAGGGCACAGGCCTGGGCCGAGGTTTGTGATGCCATTGCAGAGCCAAGAGTCGACCCAGATTGACTTACGATAAGGATGCCACCCTCACCTCCGCAAAACACTGACTCTGTGCCTTTGGGAATACTGACGTGCCACAACACAGAGTTTTCAAGTCCAATGCAGACTACGCTATAAAACAATCAGTGGCCATTGACTTGAAATTTCTGAAAATTGTTCAAAATACAGATATGGCCATTGGCTTCTTAAGCAACTTGAACAAAATTATTATAAGGCAGTTTGCTTCAGAAGGTGCTGTAAAAATTGTGGCAAAGTCTTGACCCTCGATGTGTGTTTATATTTTACAAACATGTTAACTTGTAAAATAGACTTATCTGAGCCAAGTTGTTCTTTGGATTCAAGGGGTGGGGAAGCCAAATCTTTTTGGACACATACCAGATATTTCTTCTTTTAAGGGATTTCACTGAGTTATATTTCAAGAGACTAGGAGATTTAAATAAATGAAGATGTAGGGCAGACAATTCAGGCAACACTTACCTTATAAGTGAAAATTCCTTGCCCATTTTTGTCTGTGCCAAGAGTGCTCCTCCTCAGAGGCTTGCACTTGGCTCCTACAGCTGTTTGGAACACTTTATTTTCTCCAAAACCTATACAGCTTGCTTTCCTCTTCAGTCTTTAAAGCTTTCCTCAAATGTCACTTGACAGAGTTCCATTTTGTGAGTATCTCATCTGAGTATGCACCTCTACTAGCCTTCACTGTCAACTTCACAGGCACCAGACCTAATACACTTTCAAAAATTTATTCCGCTAATGAGTGCTGACTGCAATACAATCTCTATCAGACTAGGGCTTTTTTCGCAATTGCAATCTCTCTGCTTCCTTCAACTATCTGACCTGGGAGGTCCACTTAACAGAAGCTCACTGAGTGAATGAATGAATGAATGAATGAATGAATGAATGAATGAATGAATGAATGAATGATCCCTACCGATGTTACCACTAATACCATCATTTACAATGTAAACTTGAAGGATTAATAAAATAAATGAGAGCATTCAATCAAATTTCCTCAAGTATGCCTAACTGTATTTCTAATAATGCTACCTTTCTAATAACAGTAAATGAGAGCCAGCTTATTACTTTCTAATTTTTAAGCATGCTCTTTCTATAAATGCCTCTCTATTGTAGTATGTGCATATACATTTGAAAGGAAGTGAAGAGATCTCATGGTCATAAAATGAAAGAGGGAGAGGAAGCAGGGTTTTCTATGATTGGAATTCTATGGCATGCATTGGCCAATCAAGAGTTGGATACTTACTGCGTACACTATGCCAAATATAATGGTGATCAAGGATGTGTAGGCCTAGGTTGATTCTATTCAGCTGAGCTTGGTGTCCAAGCCTCTAACCACATCACCAAAGGAAGCTGAGGCTGGAGTACCACATGTTGAAACACATCTGGGACAACTCAGCAATACAGCAAGACCTTGCTTCAAAGCAAATAAATGGGTAGTGATGGTGCTGAGTGTGAAGGTGCTGGGTTCAGTCCCCAGCACTTCAAGAACAAAACAATTTTTTACTTTAGTGAGTATCTGATAATCTTGTTTGTCAACTTGACTGTATTGAGAGACACCTAAAAATTTGATAAAGCACATTATCTCACGAGACTTCCATGAAAGTGCTTTCAGAAAAAAAAAGGCATGGCTGGGGGATGGCTCAGTGGAATAAGCACTTCCCTGGCAAGTGCAACGGCCTGAGTTCAATCATGGGTTCCTCCAAAAAAAAAAAGAAAGAAAGAAAAAACAAACAGAAACAAAGGGCATGTAGGTCAATGAACTGAGGGGCTAGGCCTCCCTCGGATGTGGGTGTAACCAACCAGTAAGGCCCCGGATGGAAGGAAAGTGGAAGTAGGGGGACACTGGCACTCAGATGCACATGCTCCACCTTGTACCAGTCAGTGACTTTGTGAAGACTTCCAGGCCTTTACTCTGGAGCTGGTTTCCTGGGTTCTTCGTGCTGCCATGGCCACTATGGGACAGCCTAGCTTCTGATTCTATAAGCTGGTCTAGTAGGATTCCTCTTAAAGACACATTCTGTTGCTTGTGTTCCTCTAGAGAACTATGATAACACAGTTGGCCAGCATGATTTCTGTAATTCAGTTGTTCTGATGTACTTTAAAATTACTTTTTTTAATTTTATTTTTTTATTTTATTGAACTACAAATGTCAATCAGACAGTTTCAAGACACCTTAACAATACAGATTCGATA